>VWZI01017165.1:139835-159705 GCA_013396835.1 Psilopogon haemacephalus | reverse complement strand
CCTTAAAAAAAAAAAAAAAAAAAAAAGCCAAATAAAATTCCAGAAGTTGTCTCCTTGCCTACAGGTAAGGTTTTCTGGGATGCAAAAAGTATATCAGATATACTATGAAGTCAAATATTTGCAGTTATCTTCATAATTGCCTAGATCAGTCTTAAAGTTTTATGTTTTTTTTCCTTTATCCTGCTGGATAGTTCCTTACTATCTGGCTGCCTTAGGACACTGAAGCACTCTTCATAACACAGGAATTTTATCAGACCTACACTACAGCAAATACCATTCACTTCCTTTTTAGAACAAAACTGGGCAAGGCAGACTGGTCACTGCACCTTGAATATTTGGTTCAGTTTTGAGTTTTGCTACAAGAAAGGCACTGAGGTGATGGAGAAGGTCCAGAGAAAGGCAAAGCAGCTGGTGAAGGAGCTGGAGGACAGGTCTTGTGAGGAGTGTCTGAGGGAACTGGGGTTGGCAGGAGGCTGAAGGCAGACCTCACTACTTTCTGCAACTCCCTGAAAGTAGGTTGGAGTGAGGTGTTGGTGTCTTCTCCCTAGAATCAAGTGACAGAACAAAAACGAACAGCCTCAAGGTGCATCAGAGGAGATTTACATTGGCTATTAGGAAAAATGTCTTCACTGAAAGAGTGGTCAGGCATTAGAACAGGCTGCCCACCCCTGGAGGTTGCTCAAGGTATGTGTGGACATGGCACTTTGGGACATGGTTTAGTGGCCACAGTAGTCTTATGGTGTTGGTTGGACTCGATAATCTTGGAGGTTTTTTCCAACCAAAACACTTCTATGACTCTATGACTGTGCTAATATTTAAATTAGCCCAGTGACTAACCTGACATTAAGAAACTTATTTCTCCCCGAAGTAAATGAGGTTTAGAAGCAGGGTCCCGACTATTAAAACACAGTAAGCAGAGGTGTGCTGCCTCAGGCAGCCAGAACAGTCATTGGAAAAGCCTGATGCTGTGCAAGCAATTCTGCAGTGGTAATATCTGCTGCTCTGTAGAGATGAAAAGATTTTCTCCCACTTTTGCCCTCCTTTCCCACGTGTCTGGAAAAGTTCACTTCAACACTCCGTACAAGGAGGTTGTTTGCTAAGTCTTACAAAGGCTTTTTGAACTTCAATGTAAATAAGTACTTCAAGGATCTCAGAAACACTACCAGAGTCCCAAAAGATTCTTGAAGAAATAAATTTTTAGTCCTAAAGAGCAAGATGTATTTAGCGCCTTTTAACTGAGGTATAATTTCCTTGGGGGAGATATATCACAGAGAAGTTATTCAAGCCTCATATCCTGAATAGTCTAACACAAAGCTGGAAAATAGGGGCTAGGGGACACATTAACATTTTCCACAGGCCCTGTACTGACCCAGGGGAATCCTCACTGGACTGCTGCTTGAGCGCAGCTAGAGCTTAGCTGTCCATATGGAATCAAAGCTTTCCCTCTGTCCATGCTGGAATGAAGTCTTGCTGATAGCTCAGGGAAATTCCCTCTTCCTTCTAAACCTTCCTCTGGAAAAGTCCAAAACAGCTCCATATAACATGTTTTAAAGCACAAATACCTACTCCCAAGAGAAATGTTCTTTCTTTTTTTCCCTGTGAAAAATCTCAGGTTTCTTCCTTATTTCTGTTCAGGCAAGTAAAAGCTACGGAGATAACAAGACTAGGACCCAATCTTCCCTATCCAGTTTGAGACCTCAAGAAAATACATATGCTTTCTTATCCAGCCCTCCTTCTCTCTTCCCTCCCTTATTTAATGAAGCAGCAATGAGAATGCCTCCTCTGGGTGCCCTTGGGCAATGTGTTTTCACTACTGGGAGATTCACAACAAAACTCAATTGCGAACAGCGGAGCAATACTCTCCATATGCTGCATAATTACGTGGGAATTACAGAAACAGACATTTGAGACATGAGCAGCCAAAGGTGGACATCTGCAGAACGATTTTCTTTTCTACAGTTTAATTTTATTTCTGTTTCTTGTGGACTTCTTGTTGTGGTTCTGGTCTGTGTTTTTCTAAGATAACCCTCTGATAATTCTTCAGGAATTCACTCTGCTAGAAAACGATGGAAATAGCCTTTTTCTGCGAATATTATGAATGGTTTTGAGGACTAAACTAAACTAATACTTGAATATAAGCATCATCCTTCACAATACTTTAGTCTCTAAATGACTGTGGAAACCAAGTAGGTTTCTCTCTCAAGAGCTATCAACACCAAATCTCAGCATTCTGTGCAGGTCAAGTCAAGAAATAGAATCACAGACTGGTAGAGGTTGAAAGGGACCTCTGAAGAGCATTGAGATAAACTCCCCTGCCAAACCAGGATCACCTAGGGTGGGTCACACAGGAATGCATCCAGGAAAATCTTAACAGTCTCCAGAAAAGGAGACTTCACAATCTCTCTGGGCAGTCTGCTTCCTGCTGTAGTTTGTATCCCTTGCCCCTTGTCCTATCAGAGGACACCACTGACAAAAGACTGGCTCCTTCTTCTTGACATCCACCCTTCAGATATTTGTAGGCATTAAAAAGATCTCCTCTCAGTCTTCTTTTCTCCAGACTAAATGGCTCCAGGTCTCTCAGCCAAATATCCTATCATCAGATATCTCTCATTATCAGAAAAGTACCTTCCTTCCTTACTGTAACCACAATATTTCTCTCCAATTACTATCCTGGAATCCAGAGTTTTCTGCATATTTAAGTAACATATGATGCAGTTCATCTAAGGCATGACAATACACATTTTGGTTTATTTACAAGGAAGGCAAAGTGCTGGAGGTCTGACTAGGCAACTATCCTAGCAGCACCTCCACTTGTGCTTGTTTGCCTGCTCCCAAGACAGCATATGCACGTATGCATACGCCTGTTGATTAAATGTTTGACTCTGATGTCAACAGCCCCTACTACATGCAGTATAATTTGAAAGGTTCTGTACTTTCCAGATCTACATGTCCACAGTATACTAGTGTAGGGTTTTATTAGAGGACAGCAGAGGCCCTACAGACTAAAACATAAAAATCACCAGACCCAGAGTGGTGGTGAGTGGAGTTAAATCCAGCTGGTAGCCAGTCACTAGTGGCTCAGTTTTGGGCCAATGCTTTATCAGATGTGTGGATGAGGGGATTGGGTGCTGCCTGCCTTGGTACATTGGCAGACCACATCAAAGCAGTTGGGAGTGCTGGTCTGCATGAGGGTAGGAAGGCTCTGCAAAAGGATCCAAGTGGGCTGGATAGATAGGACATGGTCAACTGCATTAGGCTGAACAAGGCCCAGGTGCCTTATTAACATGTGGACATGGTACATCAGGCCATGGTTTCCTGGGCATAGTGGTGTTAGGTTGACAGTTGGACTTTATCTTAGAGGTCCTTTCCAACCAAAACAAGGCTATGATTCTATTATCTCCTCAGGCAGAATGAACTCTCAAAGAAAACCACTTATTTATCAAAGATAATGTCTAGACAAAGCTAAAATGTAAAAAATACTGGCTGAAATCCAGCTGCTGCATTGGTCTAGCAGATGCCAGGAGTTACATTCTGGCGACCAGACCCCATCCTGCAGTTGGGTAGTCAATGAAAACACCTCTATTCTACCTCAACATGTCTATTTCAAAGCTTGTGAGCTATCACTACAGGTTTTGCATTTACCTTTACATGTGAAATAGTAAATACTTGTCTGATGTTTTATCCAGAATTAAAACAAATGTTAAATGTTTGACTTGTACATTGTTCCAGATGAGAGTCTGCTCAAGGTATTGTCACAATAAGCAATTCCATCTGTTGGTGTCAGCTCTGCATAGAGCATTGCTCTGTAGCAGGAGAAGCTTGTGTTTGCCTTCAAGGGTTGCCAATTCAGCAAGTACAACATCAGCCCAGCTACGATTTAGACAACATCATCTCATAACTTCCACTAACTTCTAATTGTAGAATATTATAACAGGAGCGAGCTTGCCAAAGGAAGGAAAATATAATTGAAATATTTTTGAACCCAACATTATAGATAAGCAGCACACCAAGAAGAAAGGCCTCCTTCCTAAGGGAAAATGCCTCACTACTATTTCAAAAGCATGTGAAATATTCATAATGCTGCCTTGAAACCCAGCATTTCCATGAACAGTTGCAGAATACAAATGCTGCATTAATCAACCTAGGTAGCACTACCAGCTCTGCAAATGCCACAGATGCAAATGTAACAAAAATGAAGCTAAACATAAGTGTGCTACCAAAATGCTAATGTACAAGGCTGTGGAGGAAAAAAAAAACTTGTTCGTCAGATATAGAGGCAGAGGCTTTCAAATAACATTTTGCTTCCATACTTTGGCTTCTCACATACCATAGAATCATAGAATGGTTTAGGTTGGAAGAGACCTCAAAGATCATCCTGGTCCAACTCCCCGCCGTAGGCAGGGACACCTCCCACTAGATCAGGTCACTCAAGACCTCATCCAGCCTGGCCTTGAACACATCCAGGGAGGGAGCAGACACAACCTCCCTGGGCAACCTGTGCCAGTGCCTCACCACCCTCACTGTGAAGAATTTCTTCCTAACATCCTGTTCAAATCTCCCCTCTGCCAATTTGAACCCATTCACCCTCATCCTGTCATTACAAGACCTTGTGAACAGTCCCTCCCCAGCCCTCCTGTAGGCCCCTCTCAGATACTGGAAGGTTACTATAAGGTCTCCTGGAAGCCTTCTCTTCTCCAGGCTGAAAAGCCCCAACTCTCTCAGCCTGTCCTCATAGCAGAGGTGCTGCAGCCCTCTGATCATCCTTGTGGCCCTCCTCTGGACTCTCTCCAGCAGTTCCATGTCCTTCCTATGCTGGGGCTCCAGAACTGCACACAGTACTCCAGGTGGGGTCTGAGGAGAGCAGAGTAAAGGGGCAGAATCCCCTCCTTTGCCCTGCTGGTAATGCCTCTCTTGATGCAGCCCAGGACACGGTTGGCTGTCTGAGCCACATGTGCACACTGTTGGCTCATCTTGAGCTTCTCATATGCCACTTACTAAACAGTTGTCTGATTTTTGGGTAAGCATTTGAGCAATAGGCAATGTTCAGCTTCAGTTTCTCTCAGTAAGCTATTACTAACAATATGCAGATTAAATGCCCTTACTGTTTGTCTTTTCTGGGCTTGCAGTTGCAGCATGTAATTATCAATTCATCCGTGCTTGTATTTGACATTTAAAGTCAAACCAGCTCTGGCAGAAACTTTCATAAAACTGGAAAAGAATTACTTACACATCTTCCACCCTTCATTTCATAAATTGGAAGATACTTCTTTCCCTCTGTAGCCCAAGGCCAGGCCTCTTTTGACCTACAGACAAAGTTTCCTGCTTTTGTCTGATCATTTTGGGCTGGAAAGCACCATTAAAGTTCATTTAGTCCAACCCCTCTGCACTGAGCAGAGAGAACATCAACTTGAGCAGGTTGGTCAGAGCCCTGTACAACACAACCTCTTCAGGGATGGGGCATCCACCACCTCTGTGGGACAAGGACTCATCACCTTTGGTGTGAAAAGTTCTGCTGCAGCTCATAATAAAGAACGAGGGCAGGTTTCGTGTATCAGTTGCTTCATATACACTTCATCATTAGTGCTTTCTTTTTGTTCCTTCCTTTCTTTCCTCCCACCCCCTGCCAAGTTGAGCTTCTCAACAGTAAAAAAAAACCACTCCAGGAGTCAGCTGAAAGCTAGGTCTGCTGAAAGCAGAACATCTGGAATTTCTCACCCCTGTAAACAGGGACTTCTGCCACTCCTCATTCAGCTTCAGCAATTAAGGAGCCTTGGTTCATGTACTTCTGGACCTAGTCAGTCATTCACTGGAGTTTTATACAGTTAAAACACCAGTTTCACATTGTTATTGAAGTTACTGCAAATGCAGTAAGGACTACTTTTCCTTAATTAGTCTCTTTCTTTCTAGAGAGTTCACTTGATTGTCATGCAACCTATCCAGCCAAGTTGACAGCTCATCTACATTCATGTCATCCTCAATTAAACTCCAAATATATTGTTATACCAACGATTTAAGTGGAGATATGCTGCAATTCACTACGCAGCCATAAAGGATTTGACTGCTGTAGCCTGCAGGAATTCATACAAATTGGTCTGAGGCAACGCTGAGAGAAGAAAACTTTATTTGTAACCTGACCTGAGAGGAACACTCTTTGCTGTCACATATAAACTGAAGATGTGGAAAATTGCTTTTCCTATTGTCAGTCTCCTGCTGAAACAGGGATATTTTTTATTCCTCTCTCCACATAAATGCTTCCTAGTGGCTTCCTGTGCTCTAGTCCCTGTCCTACAACCCCAAAAGTGACAAGCACATGCTGCTCTCTCCTTCCACTTTGTCCAACTGCCCACAGAGTTGCTCGATTTTATCACAAATGTCCGCTCTGTGTGCAAAATACTAGACAGCTATTTACCCAGAAATCAGGAAAGAAGTCATAAAGCTTGTCCTGACTTGGCTTCACATTTTGACCTCAGTCCTGCCTTAAAATCTAGAGGCATGTCCATCATCCAGGCTCTTTCCTGGAGACAACTGCCATCAATTCATAGAATCATAAAATAGTGTAGGTTGGAAGGGACCTCAAAGATCATCCAGTTCAACCCCTCTGTGCCATAGGCAGGGACACCTCCCACTAGAACAGGTCACTCAAGGCCTCATCCAGCCTGGCCTTGAACACATCCAGGGAGGGAGCAGCCACAACCTTCCTGGGCAACCTTTGCCAGTGTCTCACCACCCTCACTGCAAAGAACTTCCTCCTAACATCCAGTTTCAATCTCCCCTCTGCCACTTTAAACCCATTCCTCCTCATCCTGTCATTACAAGCCCTTGTGAATAGTCCCTCCCCAGCCTTCCTGTAGGCCCCCTCCAGACACTGGAAGGCTACTGCTTGCTCTATCTCCTCCTATTGTGAGCCTGTCCCTTAACATAGCATCACTGTCCATGCTTGCCTTGGTGTCACACTTGGCTCTCAGCCTGCTTGCCTTGTGGATCACTGTTCACCATCGTTGCTCTCCAATAGTCCTCATGCTAATACCCATAGCAGGTGCCCAAAATTAGAAAGAAGCCTGAGCAGTGTGTTCTAGTGTTAGGAAACCCACTGTCCTTTTCCTCCTTGAAAACATGAGCTCTTAAACAGTCACAATGATCTCCTAAAATCATAACTGAAGTTCTCAGAAATGGGGGTAAAGCATGAGGGAGAGTGGGAGCTTGCCAGTTAGCAGCAGGACCGAGGTGAGAAGTGGCAGGACACTGGAGCAGCTACTTTGTAAGTGCTCCAGCTGACTATGCATTGTCAGATTGACACAACTTAAGTAAACACCTTTAAATTCACACTGTGTGGAATTTAAAAGCCCATCAGATCATCTTGCTCTTTGAGATACTCATGACAATCATGGTCACAGCCTTTTCACCACTGTGCTCTTCGTTTGTGCCCCTTGCTTCAAAGGAAAGAGAATGGTACCTTTGATAAATGCTACTCCCTAAGTGATCTTACAGTATCATGGAATATTTTAATAGCATATAGAATAAAACCATTCACACACGAGAGTCTTGCTGCATTAAGAGGTGAGTTAATCTTACTAGCTAGCATGATAAAAATTCTATTGATGAGAGCCTGCAACCATCCTGCTGACTCCTGTGATGAGCAGCCCTGTCAGAGTAAACAGAAGAAAATATTAATGGAGAACATGGGAATACAGAAATCTCTGCCTGAACACTGGCCCTGCCTTTTCCAAGGAGACTGAAATATCTTTCAGTCTAAGCACTTAGCATTGCAGCTTGCACTTGCTGCTACTTAAGGAGGACAGAAAGAAATAATTCCAGTCATGCTAACATACTATACAAATGCAAACCCAGTCTAATAAGGTATTAGAATAATATCAACATAAATAATAGCTTCTGTGTAGTCCCTAACAATGATAGGCAATTTCATTTTAATTAAATGTCAGTTGGAAAACTGTCTCTGAATTTATCTTATTAACTCTTCTGACCATAAGGGAAAAAAAAAAAGGGGAAGAAAGTGGCTGAACAGTTGTTTTAATATTCTGTTGTCATGCAAGATATCGAACCTGCAGGCTTCCTGATTAGCACTGACTTCTTTTGACATTAAAAACAACCAAGGTCAACTCTTCTCACACAAAACACAACGTTATCAGCATTGTTTAATATGGAGCATATAAACCACAGCAGAGCTACTGCTTGCCAAAATACTTGAGTCCCTCTTAGTTTTCCTATCAGGAGATGAAGATATGTGCTTGGATATCATCAGTACCCAAAGAACCAATATAGTTCCCATCACCTCACTAAGCTTTTTAGCAGCCTTGATTATGCTTTCATGAGAAGGATGAGTGAGAACAACCCAGCTGCACTCTAGATGAGAAAGTCAAGAAGGCAGGAAAGTAATATTACAATACAACTCTGTGAGGGGATGAAAGGTCACCTCATGGAGCCAATCTCTACTCTCAGTTTTACTCTGCACTACAGCAGTTCTAGGCAGATGGTTCATTCTACTTCAGGCACTGGAGATGTTTGATCCACCAGAGAGACCTGCCAGCCATTTTTTTTGCCATGTCTCTTGCAGGCACTTACACACACGAATTGCTCAAAACAACAAATCCAAAGTATCCTGGCTTCTGGAGAAGGTTTCTTTCTCAACTGCCTTCTGTAACACTGACTACTGTGTTGTGGTAGAACTGTAAATACAAGAAACAAGGACCAGGCTGTAAAATAAATCTAACCTGTAGAAAGATAGAGCATCTGGCAATTTGACCTCAGCATGAAAGGATCATTTTTAAAGCTGCTCTTAGTGCCCTAACCCTTTCCAAAACCAGTAAAATTATATAGTATTATTTAAATTTTTTTAGAGCTGTTTTCCAGGATTATATAAACTCACTGGTTAAATACAGAAAATAAAGATACACAAAGCCCTCCACAATAACCTCCTCCACTTAGGAAAATACACATGCATTTCCCAGAACAGAAATGAAGCTGGAAACAGAAGTTGCTGCTCACTAAAATGTTGACTTGCTGACGTAGCTCCAAAGGAGCATTTAATCTTCTGAAGTTCTGCATTTTTCAAAACACAGAGCCTGAGAAAATATTGTTGAATGAAAGTGTTGATGAGAGGACAGCCTCAATACTGCTCTTATGGTTCTCTAATATTTAGACATTGCTAATGATCATGTCAACTTGTTGAAGTGAAAGAAACTTTTAATACCATATAATTTCTAGTTGCTGAGAATCTGAAAGATTCTTGAAGTCTTAATTTAATCTTGTCAATTGCTGATTCCTTATTAAAAATAAAATAAAATAAAATAAAATAACTCTTTCTACCTTTCTACGAAGGAGGAGGTCACTAACATTTAAACTTGCCAATTTTGAAAGAAAACTTCTTTCCCGTAAAAGAATATGAAAAAGTGAGAAGTCAAAATAGAACCTATATGGATTATCTAAAAATGAAATTTATGAGTAATATTAGGAGAAAAAATTAGCAATGTGTGGTCTGAGTCAGTGTTTTGTGTATGTAAGAACACCTTACACCAGGGACAACCTGGCTGTGTTGTCTCCCATGACAATAATAAAGGTCAAGAATAAAGTGATCTTCTACCCATCTGCCAATGCATCCTGATGTCTATCTTTTGTGTCCATGTCTCTAAAAGATTCTCAGGATGCTAAAATTAAAGACAAATGAAGAAAATAAAAACTACCTGTAGCAGCTTTCTCTTTCCATTGCATAGAATAAACTGTTTAAGATGCAGGCTGTCATCCTCAATTTTTTTCAGTACCCTGTTTCATCGGGGAAGCTGCTACTTGAAATAGAAACTATTTCTGCTATCTTTGTACATAGCAAGAGGACTACTGAACGCCTTTCAAACAAAATCAAAACCAAGGAAAGTTTTATAGCTTCCAAAAGAAAAGAATTCAGAGCAGAAAACATTTCTGCAGGGGGGGAAAAAAAAAAAAAAGGAAAATAAAAAAGCAGCAGAAAATAATCTGAAAAACCCTACTGTTGCATACAGGCTGGTAGTGTTGGCTGCATGATTTCCCTTTAAAACGCTATTCTCAGATTCTCACAGACGAGCCAGCATTGAAACGTTAACGTGGGTAAACGAAGTGCACAGAGGGAACAGCTAATGAGAGGTGCTTGTGTTTGGCTCTCTGAGCTGGTAACACTTCTGCAACTCCTAACAAAACAGTTTCCTCAGGCATAATGTTTCAGTCCATTATCTTAAATATTCATTATCATTAGAATTCTATTTTCTTTTTAAAAGGCTCAGTTAAGTAAAGCCAGAGCTTTCTGAAGAAAGCATTTGCTGTTTTGACACATCTCTTAAGAGGTGCTGCCTCCTAACTACCTGTTGATGGACCTTGCATTGCTAATGCTATTTAGATATTACCATAAAACACACACTTTGCTTGAGCATTTGTTCCTTGCCTTCATTGATATTTCCTTCCCTGTAATTAAAATACTATTATAGTATTTAGAGGGAATTTTTATTTGACTGGGTTTAACAACCTGCCTTTTTATTTCAAGGCTAGATATGGGTCTGTTCACAGCAGCTCAAACTCCACTTCCATGTTAACACCCCAACAATTAACCTGTGCTGCTAATGACAGCTCTAGAAATATTAGAACAACCAAACTGGCATCTCTAAGAGGATATTTCTCTTTATATATATATAATTTTTTTTTTTTTTTCTTTTTAAGCCAGTTGAAAAAATAGCCAGGAGCAGGAACCAGCTAACTCCAAGTGCTCAGGTGAGATTGATACTGCATCACCCCAAAGGCTTGACAATCTTCTTCAGGAACATCAAACCTGTACCTTGCATCACACGTACTGCCAAATGCCTTTCCCAGGTATCATACCCAATGGCTCCAGCATGTAGTGACCCTTATGGAAACCACTGACAACCTGTTTCCAGAACTCCAGCACAATCCCCTAGTTGGTAGCATATGCTCCACTATTTCAAAGTGGTGAGAGGCCAGTTTTGTTGCCTTCTGAAGAGGGTGAGGGACCAGCTTTGGATGCACTGATACTGCTGCTGTTCCTGTGCAGAGGCAAAAGTAAACAACCTTCATTCACACATCTGCTCCGCCGCTGCAAGCCTTTTCAGTGACCACAAGGTTGGTTGTCTGTTTTTAATGAAATGAAAAATCACCCAAGAGTGGAGGACCAGCACAAAGCTCAACCTTCTGATGCCAAGCAAGCAGCATAATGAAGTCATGCAGACTTACGCTGGCATCTGCTACAGCAAACATCTTCCTTTTAGCACTGCTGACATTTCCCAATGGGATCCTGGGGTATTTTTCCTCCCAAGGGAATAAAGAGATAAAAATATACAAAGCTTTTTGCAGTACTTTATCAGAATCTCACAGAATCAGACTCAAGCCATCATTCTTGGCCGTTATGCCACAGGCAGTAGTTACAATATTGTGACACAGAAAATTCCAGACTAGAGACACAAAACAAGATTTGGAAGTGCTATATCAAGGTCTTTAATAAACTCTCTGTAAAGATTCAACTGTTTGAATGTAGTTTGTATTGCTTTTTGTAGAAGTGAGCTTATGGCTATTGTACATATGTATAAAAATCTTTATATAGATTATAAATGTATGAATGTGTGTGTATATATAAATACTTGGATACAAAGTGACACCCAGGCTTCAAAGTTTAACTCATTTCTAATTTATACAAAGTGTATTTTTCTAGTAGAGAGCACACAGAGGACAGCGCAGAGGCCTTTGAGGCTTTTTTAAAGCAGAAATTAATTGTTTATTAGAACTATTACAGTACAGGAGCTTTATTTATTTGGTTACTTGTCACACCAACTTTAGACAGAGTCCAGCACATACTAACAGCCTTATCTGCCAACAACACCTGAGAGAGATATGAATTTGTCAGCTCTACATTTTCGGATGTCAGCAGCAACCACCTGCAGTTAGAGACACTGATGCAGTGTGACAGTGGGCTGGGGCTTATTCATTGCTGAGCACCCTCATTACTTCCTCCAAGATGCACCTTCCAACATTCACAGCACAAAGGTTTTTTTTTAACAAAGCCATGGAAAGGTTATGCCCCGAATCTTAATTGGAATATCCAAGCCTCACAAGCGCTGGGTCAGATCTCATTGTGCTGCTGTATTATTTTGGTAACACCTGCAAGCTCCAAGCAAGGATCCTACTGTCTTACAGATGAACAAAACAACAACAGCAGCACCTGGACCACATAATTTAGAGAGATTTTTGTCTAATTGTCAAATTAGTGCTCAACTATGACAGAGCAACTTCATTTGCCTGCAGCTGCCTACCACAAGGCTTCTGGAAATATGCATGCTCTGGGGAAGAGAGGGAAAGGAGAAGGGCTGATAAAGCCTCTCCAGTGTGGAGCTCTGCCCACGCTTTTTACAGCCTGCTTTTATGTTGAGCTCTTGGCTCAAGTGGGAAACTATGTTAATGCAAGTGCATTTCCAGTACCCAAGATAGATGTGCTGTGTGCCATGATGATGCATGCCATTCCTCAAAACCTCTCTCTGTTAGAAGCATTTGGAAAATGAAGACAGTCAAAACGTGGAACCTTCAGCTACACTAATGGAGGATCAATACAAATAATCAGGGTGCTTCCAACCACAGAAAAGGGCTTTTCTGTTTGTCAAAAAAAAGCCACAAGTTAATTGCCTATGAAGTAATAAATGAAAACGACTGCTCAAAAATTATTTCCCACTCATTTTTTTTTCTTGGAACTCTTGAAAAACACTCATAAGGATTCAAGAAAGCATTCTATTAGTCTGCGATACAGTGGGATGCCAATATGAATAGTTTAAGCTACTCTCAAACACTGAGAACATTATGAAATATTTGATTAACTAGTGAAGAGTGTAGATATAAAGAATTAATTTGCTCTAGGAGAGATCTCAACGTTATTAATGAAGAAAATGTTGAATGAGTGAAATACCCCAACATCAGCACAGCCTAGAAAGTAATTATTCAGTCATACCAACTGAAGTATCAACTTTCAAAACCAGTTCAGAGGATGACCATCCTTCAACAGCTAGCTCCCAGGCTTCTCAAGTAGACATAATATTCACAGGATGAAGGACCTCATAATTCACACCAGGAATCAACACTATGTTACAGGCTATGGAATTAAAGCATCTTGAGTGCTTAGCTGCTGCATGGTGCTTACATGTACACGTGCTAAGATTTGGGATGAGGAAGGAGCTTTCCACTAACCAGAGGATCACAAGGATACTAGAGACTTGTTTTCTTTCTATCCTGTGAGGTATGCCTCCCTTCTAAGGACTACTGATCCATACTTCTCTATGGAGCTCAATCCTGGCAGGCAGAAGGATCTCTTCCTCTGAGAACATCCCTGATCTCTGTTGTGTCATGCTGTGATTTTCTTCAGGGCATTGAGAGATGTGTGATTTTCATAATGGACTGTGGCAGAATTACCTGCAGCTGAAGCAGGTGGAAGACCATAGGGATCCGATGACCCAAATAATGTTTTCTCCACCTATGCTTACACACCTTGTTAGACCCATCTCAGGTGCTCCATACCTCCAAACTGACCAAAGAATGGTTTCTTAATGGACTGCACTGATGATTAGGTTGGAAATGAAAAAGGAACTGCACTCACTTCACTCCCATGTGGTGAGAGCTTCATGAATGGGTGACAGCTCTGCTAAATTGGATTTAGTACCCTGTTATTGCATTTGGCAATGAAATAAAGTCATGGGCAATGGGAGTCTCTGAAATGCACTGTAACAAGTTCTTCTGCCAGTTCTTTGCTTTTGTAATTAGACCTCTCGATACAAGCAACCAAGTGGAACAGAGCTTGTTCTCAGTGTAACATAACCTACCTACTTGGCCTGTATAGATGACTTCATACAAAAAGAACCTGGATCCCATTTTCTTGTACCTACTCTATTTCCAGGCAATTTGTTTTAGGCTCTCTGGATGCTTTTTAAATTGGGCAAATGGACAGAAAGAATACTCAGCTCTCCTTTGCACTGTATAATGACATGCTTAGGTGAATAGCAGGTACCAGCCCTCACCAGAACAAGGCAATGAGCTGCTTTCATTCAAACCACTTGTAAGGAATGTTCACAAAAAGGTGCAAGTAATAGATGATTTGACTGAAAGCCCACAAAAAATCTTTAGGACTTAATGGATGGCTCTCACCTTACAGGCGAGACTGAGTGCCCTTAAAACAAGTATACTGATTTTAACAACCATTATCAATATCTATTGGGCTGAAGTCAAGGGGATGAAGCCAGTCTCTTTTCAGTGGTGCTAACTGATAGGACACAAACTAGAACACAGGAAGTTACACCTAAACTTAATGGAAAACTTTGCTGTGAGGGTGCAACAGCCTTGGAGCAGGCTTTCCAGAGAAGCTGCAGAGTCTCCTTCTCTGGACAGATTCCAAACACACCTGGGCATGATCCTGAGCAACCTGCTCTGGGTAATCCTGCTTTAGCAGGGCATCTGCAGTAGATTATTCTCCAGGGGGCATTCCAACCCCCACTATTCTGTGTGATCCTGTGAGTCTGCAAAGCTGGCTAAAACAGAAGTCAGAGTATTTAGGATCGCACCACTAGTGACTGGTCTGACAAATGCAAAAACACCCCAAGAAAACTTTGTCATAGTCTAGGTTACTTATTGTCTGAACCTCCAAATTCCTTGTAAATCCCAGTTCCCTCTATCTCAAATGGGCATTGAGAAGCGACTTGTGGAAACTTTCCAAGGAGTTTTGTTCAGCTTGCCTTTCTTACTTGCACACCTACCTATCAAACATTAAAGAAAACCAAGGTGACCATTTCTAATCCAGCTAAGAGCGGTACAACACAATCCCTTTGAAAAAGCTGCTGACTTCCAGCGTAAATCTGCTGTCAGTGAACATTTCAATTTCCAGAATATGCCTCCGCAGAGAATCAGTTTGCTGGATTGTTTCATTCTGCAAAAACTTTCTCATTTCCACTGCTTTGGCATTTCACACCAAAAGCAATTACTGCAGGTGTACAATGTGCTGCCTTGCTGTCCAGGTCCATGTTTTAATGGGCAAAGATAAAAATAAATACTTGGAAAGATTTATTTCCCAGTCGTGGCACCATGTTTCTTTAAGGAATAATTTTAGGTGTAGTCCAGTTGTCTCATTAGCAATGTCATCCCTTGCTGTTACTTGTGTTTCCCTTGTAATTGTGTTTGGCAGAGTTTTGATGAAAATCTCTTAACTGTATAGGTACACACTATGTATAGTTTTGAATTTTTTTTTAGTTAGTTTTTTTTTGTGTGGATTTTGTTTTTGTGTGTTTGTTTGTTTGTTTGTTTTTTGTTTTGTTTTGTTTTGTTTTGTTTTTTGCCAGCAGTTAAAATTTGCTTACAAAAAGAAGCAAAGTTAAAGTAGGCATTGAAATATGACCCAGTGTTAGCTAAGGAGATGCCCATAAACTCTGAAATCTTAAAGCATTTAGGCACCAACTCTGCACACAGTAGGATTTCATTAACTGTTAAAAAGTTGCCTTTGACAAGTTGTCATTTAAAAAGATTCATTGTCATCATATCACAAACATGCAAAGATTTGTAAGGTTTGTAGTTGGGGTTGATTTTGTTAAGTGAGACAGACTTAGAAGGCAAATGACTGGCAGTCAAATTAGAAACATTTACAATTCCACCTCTGCCTTCTTAATTCCATGAGAAAGAAAAAGAAAAAAAAAAGAAAATAAACACCACCTATTATAGGTTTTCTTTTTTTTACATCTCTGGCAAAACCCAATTCATTTATCAAACGATGTCTTATTTAAGCAAAACATAGGGGGGTTAAAGTAACTCCAGTCCAAGCCCACCAGCACACTGCATTTGCAATGTTTAGGGGACTATGATACATAATTCTGTAAAATGCCTTTCCTCTACCTGAAAAGAGGCTGGAGCAAGGTTGGTGTGGTCCTGTTCTCCTTAGTAACAAGGCCAGAGGAAATGGCCTCAAGGGGCACCACAAGAGGTTTAGGTTGGAAGAAATTTCCTGACTGAAATGATTCTCAAAGGCTAGAAAAGGTTTCCCAGGGACACGGTTGAATCCCCATCCTTGGAGGTGTTTCAGTGAGGCAGAGATGTGCTGAGGAACATGGTTTAGCAGGGGTCTTGTCAGAATTAGATAATGGTTGGACTGGATGATCTTAAAGGTCATTTCCAACCAAAAACATTCTATGATTTTGATGCTTTTCAATGCAGGAGAGGTATGGATGTCCAGACAACGAAAATGAACCCCAAAGCTGTAATTCTGCAGGCTTGTAGCCTTCTGCAGCCAGTGCCTCTCAACAACTTGTGAGCACACTAGAGCAGCCACGCTGATTTTGCAAAGACGGGACTAAAATTAGGGAAGGGAATGTAAAAATATGAATTGGAGAACTCCTCTTCCCAGGACAATTGTCACTGCTGCTTTTGTTACTGTGAAACTGGGAATAAAGTGACAGTTGAAGCTAATGAGCAAGAAGCACCATGCCAATCTAATGATTAAAACTGTACAGGCAAGAACAATGACTACAATAGGCCAGCACTGCCTAAAAGACCACCTGCAAAACAGCCTACAAAGAACTAAAGGAAAGCATGAAGGCCTTTGTGAGGTGTACTGAGTTCCTCCCTCATACTCCTCCCCCACAATTTTAACCAAGCTTTGTACAGGTGAGCAAGACCAAGCATCGTGAGTGCATGGCACCTGCAGCACTGTATGTGGTTTCCTACTGACACACAGTCTGTGATGAGAACATTAAAAGCCAGCTGGAGAGTGGCTGTACCTCTTCTTCTCTTGGCCTTTCCCACTACGTAAGGGAAGGATTAATAAGACTGTGGTACCTGCGTGTGGATGACAGAGTTGAACTGTTTTTCCAAGCTATTATCTGGGATGAATCCAAAGCAATTAAACAAATTTGAAGAGAAAACCACATGGCCTTTAGCTGATTTTATGATCTCCATCTTGGGAAGAGTCAGAAGCTATCTTGGACTCAAGCGTATTCTCTATCTTCCTGTGAAAGGGGAGGGTGCAAACAATGCTTCCTCAAGTCTGGTTTGGAGTCTATCCCATTATTTGTGATAATATTTGAAGTTCCTGTAAGGATCTAATTTAATTAATTAATCCAGTTAATTAGACTTCAATGCATTCCTGAGATGCAGAGTGCCACCACGTTGGCTAACAGCTTCTTCCTAGATATCCATTATGGAAGGCAATGACTGGACTAAGAGTGAACACTACCTGGGAAATGTGTTGTTAAGGATGTATAACATCATGCCAATGAAGAGCACATTTTCAAGAATGCATCCTGCTTTGAACTGATACTACGGGAAGGAAGAATCCAGAAGAAGTTGAAACCACAGATTTGAAATATTCCAAACCAGCTCCTGTGCATTTTATTAAAAGCCAGTTTTGTACTGATCTTTGCAACTTGCAAGATGCAACAAGTGGAATGCAATTAAAGAGAAGTAGCAGAGGAAGAGCTGAAGTCCGCCATGAGCAATCTTATCATCACCTGAGTCTTTTTGCAAGACTGACTATGGAGCAAATATTCTTACTCTAGAGATTGCCTTGCACAGTGACCAAGAAATATTTTCCAACAAATAAAACTGAAATTTCTATCTAGCATTCTTCAGGAAGTTTTTTCACCACTAGCCCAGATCTGCGCTGCTTTAGGTGTACCTTCACAAACACCCTTGTTTTTTAAATGCATAAAAAAATTTAACAGCTAGAAAAATGAAAATAAAACTCGGCTGACTCTGAAAAGTTTTGCATATTCAGATTACATTTAATTTTTTGACTTCTTGAAAAACGATATCTGACTTGATGCATAAAGGAGCCACAAAAGCATCATTTTAATTCATTCAAAATCAAAGTTTAGTTTTTGTCTTAGTAGAAATCTATCAGAAGTGTAATTTTTTTTTTTTTTTTCTGCAGGTAGCACAAGAGAGCTTTCTCTGTGGAAATAGAGAATAATAGGAACTGAAAAACCACTGCACATGGAGAATCAGTTTAATCAAATGTTGCTGATGATAGGACTATTGCCAATAAGCATCTCTGCAAGCACTGAGGCAAAGTTCAAGAGAAGCACTCACACAGGGAAGATGCCAAGAAATTGCTAATACACTCCAGCAGCACACCATAAAATTGCACAAAGTAGATTTTGACACTATTTCAGGAGTAGATAAAGGCAGGTTATCTGGGAAGGGGGAATATGCATTAGTCAGTCTAGATGATACTCAAAAGTGCTTGCACCAAAACTTAACTTTCATTATCAGACCTAAGAAACCAAGGCTAACTTTGTCAGCAGCATTCATTCCTATAGTGGCTTTAGTAAACAGCACTTCAGAAATTCATTCATTACTTTTCTCCGTGTGTTTTCAAGCAAATTGATTCAAAATAATCCAAAATTAAGTTCCCAGTCAAGGCAGCACACCAGGAAATTGAGAAAGGTTGCCTGAGTCTAAACACACAGGCATCTCTTTCTCCCAGTGCAAATCGACTGAAACAATGCAGGATTTTTATAGGGTCTAATGAAAATAAGCATTGGGCTCAAGAAATGTCCCTGCTGTTTGCTTCAACACCACCTAAAAGTATCTATTTTTTAATCTCAGCCAATTTTATGAGATTTCTCTCTTACATAAATTCTGTTTCAAAGTTCCCTACAGCCCTGCAACAGAATGCTAAAAAGCTGGTACAACCTAGGAGTCCCTGACATTATTATTGTCATTATAATATACAAATTTTCCCTGTGCAGTAGTTTTATATTCTTGAGACCATAAAATTGTAGCTGGAGTAAGCAGACTGACGCAATACTTCCAGGACTCGAGAGATCTCTCCCTTTCAAAGACTTCTGTTCCAAGGCTAATCCAATATATCAGAAAAATAATAAAGACAAATACTACTGTGGAGTCATGGCTGGAAATAATAACGACAAAAACTGCAAAATGCTGAATTTTTCCTGACCGTGTTAATCTTGTTATTCAGAGCATTATACTTTAAATGATGTCAGCAGGGTGAAATTGTACTTTCTATTGAATTACAGGGAAAAAGAAATTCATGAGTCTTTTCTTCTGTATACAGGAGGAAAACATACATATATCAAAAGTGCCTTTTTTGGGTCCAGAGAAGGACTGTGAAGATGATGAGAGGACTGCAGCACCTTTGCTATGAAGGTGGAGCCGTTCAACCTGGAGAACGGAAGGCTCTGACAAGATCTTAAGAGCAGCTTTCCAGTATTTAAAAGGGGCTACAGGAAAGGCTGAGTGGGACTTTGGACAAAAGGATGAGGGGTGATAGCTTCCAAACAGAAGAAGCTGCTTGTAGATTAGATATCATGAAGAAATTCTCCCCCACAAGGGTGTTTGGGCACTGCAACAGGTCGGCCAAAGAAGCTGTGGAATCTCCAAGCCTGGAAGGCAGGTTGGACAGGGCCTTGAGCACCCTGATGGTGGGTTGGAACTAGAGGATCTTTAAGACCCCCCTCCAATCCAAACCATTCTATGATTCCTATTCTTGAAAAGTTTCAATGGCTCAACTCATTTCCAAACCAAATAAAGTTAAAGAAAAATGACTCAGCTTAAATAGTGGCACTAAAAATATTCACTCCTATTGCTTTATCAGTCCTACAGCACTTCCCACTGTGCTTCAACAGGAAAATGTAGAGGAATCACAGAGGTGGCAAAGGTGTTGTGAATGATAGGAGTGCTGTCTAAAGAAGCAACAGTTAAGTGGCTTTGTCATTCATTTTCTGACTAAATTTTGACATGCCATTTGACAGCAGCTGCCTCCTAGGATATACCCACCAAAAGCATGCAAGCCACCCACATCCATAAGCCTAAATTTACTTTGCAAAAAAAAAAAAAAAAAAAA
>VWZI01017165.1:123365-139807 GCA_013396835.1 Psilopogon haemacephalus | reverse complement strand
GGCTGCAGCAATTTTTCCTGTTGCCTGTTTCCCCTGAACAGTTCCTGGGCACTGTCTGGCAAATTGGGAGCTGATGGGAACCAAGACCATGCTGGGAAACATACCAACGAAAACTGTTGATGGTCACAAGCCAATGCATCTCTCCCAGCTTTATTTTCCTTACTAAAATAGCTACAGGAGCTGATTTTATGAGCTCTGCATCCCTATTGTGTTACAATTTAACAGCTTTGCCCATGCAGCTTTCCAGTCCTGGGATAGCTGAGCAGTGGTGGTAAGTTGATAAGAGACGTCAACAGAGTTCAATCAAAAAGCAGAGTCCAAAAAAAATGTTGCTGAATAGACATTGGTTTGCTATCTGCACTGATATGCTTTCAAACAGATTTTTTTTTTTTTCCCCCTTTTGAAAGTGAGTTTGTCCATTTTCTACAACCCCACTTGTATTTTTCTAAGAGCCAAAGATAACGGCTTCCAGGCTTTTAACAAGGAGTGAGCCTTGTACTGCAGATATGGAAATACTTAAAGAATATTTTGTCCTTAATCTTCTGTTTTATAAGACACTCCAAAATCAAAATGCCATACTGATCACACACACACACACACAAAAAAAAACACCTCTTAGCAAAATATACTATTTGCTACTCTATTCAGAATGGGAAGAAACGAGAGCCTTTACTTTTAAATTTACATGCCCATCAAAGAAACAAATAATTGTTTGGGTTGAAGGAGTTTTTAATGAGGATTTAGTCCAACATCTCCACCACTTTCTCCTAAGTCAGGTTCCTCAAAGAACTAACCAACAAGCCTTGCACATTTCCAAAGATTAGGCACACACACCATCTCTGGGCAACCAGTTTCAGTGCCTCACCACCCTCATCATAAAGATTTCCCCCCCACCCCCTGAAATCTACCCATTTTCAGTTTAAAATCTTTCTCTCTTGTGCTGCCAGTACAGGCCTTACCAGCAGGTCTCACCATCTTTCCCATGAGCACCATTTAAGAATTAAGAGGCAATAATAAAATCTCCCTGGAAACTTTTCTTCTCAAGGCTGAAGAACCCAAATTGTCTCAACCTGTCTTCATAGGAGAAACTGCTCCAGTCCTCTGACCTACTCCATCAGGCCTGTGCTTCTCTTACTCTGGGGAATCTCTAGGACAAAATGCAGTATCCCAGATGGGATCTCAGGAGATTTGGTTGGTTTAGCTTGTGAGGGTGACAGACCACTGGACCAGGCTGCCCAGAGAGGTTGTGGAGTCCTCTTCTCTGGAGATTTCCAAAACTCAATTGGAGACATTCCTGTGTGCCTTGCCCTAGGTGACCCTGCTTCAACAGGAGAGAGTTACACTGGATAATATCCAGAGGTCTCTTCCAACCTCCACTGTTCTATGATAAGCCAAAAGTCTCAGCTTTGCTGTAAGAATCACATTAAAAGAGGGGAAAGGAAGACAATAAAACACTCTAGAATGTTTGACATGTGGTTAGATTTATCAGTTCCATTGAGCAAATATAGCTATTTGCCACTTATCTGCCAGAAAGTTCCTTACTTAGGTAGAGGGCAAGAAAATGAAAAATCTCTCCCCCTAAGAAGTTTTCAGCAAGAGAAAGCTAAGTGTTCAAACAGAAAAGATGATACCATAGTAATAGGCCCTTTCTTTCCTCCCACATTTCTCTGTTCATCAAAATGAATAGATCCACACAGCTGGAAAAAAAATACCTGCTGTTCATGATGTAACTTTTAAAGTTCCTGTATCCAAAATGCTGGTATTGGAAATTTTATTTTTTTTTTTTCTATCTAGAGGCTGAAGAGGTGGTGAGAGGCTGGACATGAGTAGTACTGGCCAGAGTGCCTGCTGTCTCCTGCAACTGCCAAAATACAGCAGGACTTCCCAAGGCTGTGCTATGACTATTACTAAAACTACCTCAGGGATGGTTTAGGGGAAAGCTCTCAGCCCTCTTAGTGCAAAGCAGGGAACCACATTTGCATCTTGTTTGTACTCCCCTGTAAAAGATTTCTTCAGCTGGTCATTATATTCCCATCATGAAATCTTTGTGATAGCTCTCCTAAGGAAAAAAACAAGTTCTCATCTTTTCCTCAGTTTGGATTTCTTGTAGCAAAGATGACAGAATGACAGAAATAGAGAGAGAACTCAAAATAATGAAATTAATATTCAAACACTTTAAGGGCACCTTAAGCCATAATAATCTCAGAGCAGTTAAATGTCTTTTTCAAACAATTAAATAAAGCCCTTAACTGCTAGTCACAAAATACAGGACCAAAAGTGTTTTAAAACTCATGTATCAAAGTTTTGAAGCTCACCAATTGTCATAATGTAGTCTTCTCTCACTTGAAATGTTTCCTAAAGAGGTGCAGACACACAGAAGATACCTTCCTTCACCTAAATGAGAAAGCTTGAGGGCTGGGGGGGAATGGGAGGGAAGGGAAAGAACTTTTATTTGTCATTTACCACGGTCTGACTCTAATCTTTATAGGAGTGCTTGAAATAATTCCAGAATAGTTTTATTAACACCACAGAACTACATTAATTTCTCCACCTCCACCCCCAGCAATGTTAAGAGCAGCTCTGTGCACTCAATGCTGTTTCAATAGCTCTGGCTGAAACCCTCTCTGTCTTATTTTCTCCACTACTGCAAGTGGTATCATAGAGCAAACAGCTCCTCGGCTGAAGGAATGGTTTTAAAGAAAAGAGAACAACCTTTCCTAAAACTCACTAATTAATGTAGTAAGTCCATCTGGGTTCCTGAATCAGAACTGTATTTTTATTAGCAAAGGCTGTGCTACCAATAAATGGACATTTGCTTCCTTTGTTTCTCATTTGCTTCAATTAGTGTGCAAGATCAGTGGTCTTGTGCTATCAGTGACTGCTGTTGAGCAGAAAGATGAACAGCACACCCTTCTCTAACTGGGATCCCCTTCTCTCTGAAGACAGAAGACTACGTTTTGTAATTGCATGTCAGATATGCAACCAAGTAAAACAGCAAGAGAACACTTATGAAGGTGAATGACACACAATGCGTGCAGCATCCAGAGAAAAACTACTTCCAGCTTTTAACAGATAAGCAGACATGAAAAAAGTGAAATGGAAACAGTTTATTACATTTCTATAATAGTGTTGCTATCCTATTAGTATTATTGTATTATTTCCATACAGATTTATGTGAATGGGTATTGTATCCTCAGCTCAATTCTGTGATTTACAATGCATAGGTTTTCTTCTAGAGTAGTCCCCAGAGGAACTAAGCTTGTCCATGCATTTTCAACCTAGGACAGCATGACATCTGGAGTGTTTCTCCAAAGAATTTTATCAGATGATTGTCTCAAGATGCTCCTCTAAAGAGACACTTTTATTCCCTATTTCATCCTCTAAAATTGTAGGATTCTAGCCACAAAATTTGTTTTATTCCCATGAAATAATGACATTCTTTGTGATTTAGTTAGTTTTAAATACAAATTCCTGCACTTCTGAATTCACTAAAACAGGCATTGCAATGAGCAGCCCAGAGAGAGTTGAGTCACCAACCCTGGATGTGTTCAAAATTCATTTCGATGTGGTGCTTGGGCATATGGTTACAGAATCACAGAAACATTCCGATTGGAAAAGACCCTCTGGATCACCAAGTTCAACCCTACTCTACAAGGTGCACCCTAAACCACATTCCCAAGCACCACATCCAAATGAGTTTTGAACACATCCAGGGTTGGTGACTGAACCATCTCCCTGGATTTAGGGTGGGCTTTGTAGAGTTCTCTGTTGGACCTGCTGTTCTGAGGGTGTTTTCCAACCAGAATGTTTCTGAGAACTCAGTCATGGTTATTTTGTGGATGCAATGACTTGGCTAGCTGGTAGCTAAGGCTACTAAGTTATTTAAGTTTGCCCAAAATTGGAATGTGGCCCCAGCACACAGTATGTAGCTGAGCCATAATCAACCTAACCTGCTTCTGGAAAATTGCTGTTCTTACACATATGTTTTTGGTAAGGAGCCCTGACTCTTGGCATGTGGAAGGGGTTGGTTCAGCTGCAGAGCTCCTTCTGTATCCTTAAAAAAAAAAACACCAAATCCTCCCAGCACTCTCCCCCCCAAAACAAAAACCAACCAAACAAAAAGGTGTCTCTTATAAACTGGTATAGCTGAGAAGGATTTTCTAAATGCAACAGGTATATAAAAGAACTTAACTGCTTTTTAGAAGCTATATTTAATTTATGCTTAAAAGTCTGTCTAGATTGAACCAAAGGAAAAATAGAAGATTATCCAGATCCTTCTAGACATCTGAGAAGCTGACAGATGATGCAAATATTTCCCCTCTATCCCCTAACTCCTACCTCTTTCGAACAAGCTATGGCTTGCTCATTCCCAGAAGCATTGATCAAAAAGATTTGGCTTTCTGAAGTCTGGCTCTAACATCATACATTTTGATGTGATTTCTACAAATGCTCAGTCTTACAGAAGCATTATTAATAGTCTGTTCAGGAGTTGTATTTGTCTCCTCAGTCAGTAAAAAGTTGTCAGTTGCAGAGGGTTACTAAGAAGAATATTGAATGCATTCCTTCACACGCTGCTTGCTGCACAACATATATCTGAAATCAGGAGCACACTTTCTGCTCCTCTTTCAACCCAGATGGCATTATTCCTGATTTACACTTGTAAGTAAAGAAAAACAGACTTGGTAAAACAGCACTGCCAAATTCTTCGCATGAATCGACTTAATTCAGGATGGTTTAGAACAATAAATAAGACAGGGTTGTGCATTCACAGCAAACCATTCTGGTTTAAGAAGAATGGATTGTATGATATTTTCAAATAGATCACAGAAAATAAAATACTATCAATTATTTTCCCACCACCACCTCTCTAAATACAGCAATGGGGGGAGGAAGTCAAATCTATATCCCATGTAGAAACAAGTACCAATAACCTTCAGAAATTGATATTATTTCCATAATTATAATCCACTTTCTGCAAACAGCTCTTTCAAAGAGAGAAAACACTTCTGACAATGAATTTACATGACTGCATTCCTAGGTATTTGTTCTTCTCTTTTTTTCCCCTCCCTATGCTTAACACATTTTATTCTGTTTTTCTGCTTTAGTAAAGAGAAAGGCCACAAAATCCAGAAGAGCAACCAAATAAGAACATAATAGAATGGTCAGGTTCCTTATGGAATTTTTTTTTATTTTTCAAATGGCTCCATCAAATAGGGCACACACCAGTCCTCTAATAGTGCTGTTGATTATGCTCCTCTGTATGAAAAACAAGCCAGTGAATAAATGTCAGGTATGTAATAGTATGAGAAAGCTCATGAGACTGCTTGTGCCTGTAAAATTCATGATGCTCTCCATGTCAAATAAACTTCATTGTTTTTACTCATGTTTTGGCACTAACTAGCTGTACTCAGGTAGACCTCACCTTAGAAAACAGCTTCAAGAACAAATGTAACCAACTCTTCATCAGGGAGACTGAATGAACACAACTATATGAAATTTATTGACCAATTCCCGATATCAATGCCCTCACCTGACTTGGAATTCATCCTCTACTACCTGCCAACTCAAGGAGGAAACGACTTCAAGTTTTAAATTGCTGCCCCAGAGACAGGTGCTTGAAATTCAGTAAAAATGACCTATGTCCTTTAAACAGAAGGTCAATATTTTATACCTGTACTTAGCAGCTCATAATAATTAAATGAGCCTTATTTCAAGATGCTGGTTTAATGAGAATGTGCAAATTAACTGTTGGTTAGAGTGACATTCTCTCAGTGTTTTGATTGCATTGATTCTCTTTACTGCTTGGTGTTTCTAGTGTAAATTAACACTGAAGATATATTTTTAAAAGAGAAAAGTTGATCCACTTAGATTTTACAAAATTTGGAATGATCTTTTAGTAAAAAATACTACTGTATTGTCTTACATTTCATTCCCTAAAGCAGCAATTTTATTTTTGTGATACCCAACCAGCTACACCTGCATCAGGTGTGCTAGAACCATATAATTCTGTTAGGGGAAAGGGTACAAGAGAATGCAAAGTATAAAGAGGTAATTTAGGAAGCTCAGGAGGGATAAAGCTTCAATGTACATTTTGTGGAGGCTAAACTGCAGCAGTCTTCCCAAAGTGCATTGTTTCCAAACCTCCTCCCCAAGCCCTTAAATATAACTCTCCAAAATCCATACTTCACATCAGCTTCTCATACTTTATCTTCTCTCATAGGAAATCTGAGACAAGAGTTTTAACAACAAGAAGGTACATCAGATGTCACAGCTCCCATTTGATTTAATCAGGCCCAAAATTCCCATTTGTTTAAAACACTACAGAAGTGGAAGCTTGGCTTGTATTGTTTATATCGTCAGACAACTATGAATTCCAGAATTAACTGTATTTCTTTTTATATCTTTGAGAATTCTGCCATTTGACTTCACTTTTGGATTGCTTGGAATATTAAACTCATAGCTCATAAGATGCATTTGTAAATACATCCCACATGCAATTTCTTTTTTCCTTCAATAACTCAATACCTTCTCAAACATCGAATCAACCAGGTTGGAAGAAATCTCCAAGCTCATCCAGCTCAACCCATCACCCAGCCTTAGCCAATCAACTAGACCATGGCACTGACTGCCTCATAAAGGCTTTTCTTCAACATCTCCAAGGACAGTGACTCCACCGCCTCCCTGGGCAGCCCATTCTAGTGCCAGTCACTCTCTCTAGGAAGAACTTCCTCCTAACATCCAGCCTATACCTCCCCTGGCAAAACTTGAGACTGTGTCCCCTCCTGCTGGGGTTGGGAGACCAACCCCACCTGGCTATAATCTCTTTTCAGGTAGTTGCAGACAGCAATGAGGTCTGCCTTGAGCCTCCTCTTCTCCAGGCTGCACACCTCCAGCTCCCTCAGCCTCTTCTCCCAGGGCTGTGCTCCAGGCTCCTCCCCAGCCTTGCTACCTTGCTCTGGACACGTTCCAGTACCTCAACATCTCTCTTGAATTGAGGAGCCCAGAACTGGACACAGGACTCAAGGTGTGGCCTGAGCAGTGCTGAGCACAGGGGCAGAATAACCTCCTTTGTCCTGCTGGCCAAGCTGTTCCTGATCCAGGCCAGGACGCCATTGGCTCTCCTGCCCACCTGGGCTCACTGCTGACTCATGTTTAGCTACTATCTACCAGCACCCCCAGCTCCCTCTCTGCCTGTCTGCTCTCCAGCCACTCTGTCCCCAGCCTGTAGCACTGTCTGGGGTTATGGCCAAAGTGTAGAACCCTGCACTTAGCCTTGTTAAATCTCATCCCATTGGCCTCTGCCCACTCATCCAGCCTATCCAGGTCCCTCTGCAGGGTCCTCCTACCCTCCAACAGATCCACAGCTGCTCCTACCTTGGTGTCATCTGCAAACTTACTGATGCTGGACTCAATCCCCTCATCCAGATTATCAATAAAGATATTGAACAGAGTGAGGTGCTCTTCAGTTTATTCTGTGTTTTATCCACATTTCTAAGAGGAAGCATTAAGTAAAAACCTCTTCATTTGTATTGAATGCAATAGTAATAGAAGAAAAAAGAAACTGTGCTCTACATAGCACTAACATCTTTAATAGCCTGGCAATAAATACCACATTAAATTGTGATTCAGAGCAAAAGAAAATGGAGTTTTCTGAGGCTGATGGCCAATAAGAGCCTATACTGTTGTAACTGCATCAAGTCAAAAGCATTTTCTTTATTCTCTGCTATTTGTTATTCACAGTAATTCATCTCTTTTAAAAAAAAAGTAATTAAAACATTTGTATCTGTGCAATACAAAGTAAATAGATTTTCTATTCAAACGCCTCAGACTCAAAGCCCCTCGATCACCACAACATCCCAGAATAATCTTCCTCACTCCCTCATTGTCTTCTTTTTGGTAAAGCACTGCATCATGCCTTTTAATAAAAATAAATAGATTCTAAATCTTTTGTGGCAGTTCTAATGTAATGAAAGGACAAGGAAATAAATTGTCATGTTTCTTGTCATTTTCTAGCAGAGCCTTTGAAATAAACTTGTTCGGTGTAGACAGAGTAATGATGAAAAGCACATAATGAAAACCTCAGCACTTTGACAGGTTTTCAAATACTTGTGTGGAAGCAAGGGAGGCAACTTCTACTGTAACACAGCTGGCAAGATCAAAAGACACATTAAGAGCCAACAGAGCTGAAGTACAAAAAGCAGAGATGGTAGGTTAAGAAATAAGGGAGGAGGAAGCTGTTGCCCTGATCTGTGCCACGCATGCAGAGACAGATTGCCAACCATGTCACCAAACCTGCAGCACATGCAGAACCAAACACCCAGTGACTGCAGAAATATGCTGCAGCTAGTATTTGGGTGGGCCAGAGCAATACTGCAGATGGCACTTTTGAGTTCAAATAGACATCATAAGCAGAGGCCTTTGTCCTCGTTCCTTTCCTGTAAACAAATAGGACAAGTGGAATGTAGGTTCACTGATGCATAAATGACTCTTTTGGAGCCCCAACAAGATGTGCCTGTAGCATACCAGTGTAGATATGCCACAGGTATAAATCAGTGCTGCAGAACTTGCTGAAGCACAGAATGGTTTTGGTTGGAAAAGACCTTTAAGACCATCCAGTCCAGCTATTCTCTGTCAAGTCTGGTGCTAAACCATGTCCCTCAACACCACACCTCTGCATTTTGTAAACACCTCCAGGGATGGGAATTCAACCATCTCCATGAATTGTCTGTTCCAGTCTTTGAGAACACTTTCAGTCAAGAAGCTGCTTCTAATATTCAACCTACAGCTCCCCTGGAGCAAATGAAGACATTTCCTCTTGTCCTATCCCTTGTTACCAGGGAGTAGAGACCACCACCCACTTTGCTTTCTCCCTGCCCACTCACTTTATAAAGCAGCAGCATGGTTTAAGAGCCATGTCAACAGGAACACAGGTTGATTGTAAATCCATAACTAGAAAATTTTAAGTATAATTCTCTGGAATGGCTCAATGGAAATAGAAGCTGGCTGCACTGTTTTGATAAAATATTTTCTTTTTGCCTTTCTGTAGATTTCATATCAAGTACTCAAAGGATGAGAAGCAATAATTAGTAGTTGCAGCAAAGGAAATTCTGCCTAAACACAAGAGTATAATATTTCACAAATGAGAATTAGTATGCATTGGAAATAGCTCTCCCTGGAAGGTTTTATTTAACATTTTTGCCTTTGTTCAAATTTTTGTAGCAAAATTTGTCTGAATTTTGAGTGTTCAAAATTCAGACAAAGCCCTGAGCAGCCTTCTATACCTTTGAAGTTGTCTATACTATGAGTAGGAGCTTTGGCTAGCTGATGTCCATTTACCCAGGCACCTAGTGACAGAACATGAGGACACAGTCTCAGCCTGCACCAGAGCAGGTTTAGGCTGGACATAAGGAAGTTCTACACAGAAGGAATGATTGGCATTGGAATGGGCTGCCTGGAGAGGTGGTGGATTCCCCAGCCCTGGAGCTGTTTAAAAGGAGGCTGGATGAGGCACTTAGTGCCATGGTTTAGTTGATTAGAAAAGTTAGGTGATAGGTTGGACTCTGTGATCTCAGAGCTTTCTTCCAACCTGGTTAATTCTGTGATGTTTAGACATCCCTTCCAGCCTGAATTGTGTGGTTCTGTGTCCCAAATTTTTCATTTCAGATTTTTGACTGAATGTATTTCAATGATTTTGTTCTGATAGTTGTAAGCAACACATTTTCTCTGCTAAATCTCTAGTCAAAGGCTTATTAATCTGCCAATATAGCATATGACTGTTTCTCTACTTGTCTTTCACTCTTTGGCCAAATGTTCCTGTACCTTTCTAATCACTGAATTTTAGTTCTCTTTTATTTTAATTCATTAGTCTGTTACTATTCACATTATTTTCCAGTGCTGCATCTATTTCTAAGCTGTTTGTTTTCTATAAAGCATTTTGGCATTGTCATAGAGTTAGAGTGAAGCCAATTTTGGAGTATTTTGATAACACTTTCTGTTACATCCCATGTGAATGTGTAATTGCTCTCCTGGGCCTATGGTTTCACAGAATGCTCTAATACAGAACATTCTAATTTTCTATAGAGAAGGCTTTCATTTCCATTCACCCACATTTTGAACTTACAGCAACACTCATAAAACCACCAAATACATTTGAAGAGGATTTTATTCCTGCATGCTTGGGAAAATGCATCCTAACCAATATCTCCCAGGCACTAACACAGTGAGAAGCTTTCCAGAGGATTTCACTCTTGGCTTGAGGCTGTGATATCTAACACAGCTGTAAAGTAGCTGTATTTTATCTTTGGGATGCAGCGTTACAGATGACATGAAGACCAAATTGTTTCCTAGACAAATCTTTCCATCCAGAAAGGTTTTTCTATGTATCTGCCTTGTATGAAGGGATGTAATGTCCCGCCAAGCTACTTTCTCGGCTTTCTGGAGGCAGTGTTCTTCAGAGAAATCTCCTTAAAAAGGAGGACACTGATTGATGGCAACAGGGTCTTTTGGTGAATTGAGAAACATTTCCTGAAGACACAGCAATAAACAGTGCAATTTGTGCATGAGTTTTGAATGTCTTAAACATTTTTTCACTCATTTAACCATTTCTGCCATTACTGATTCAGTTTTCTATGTCCTTCTAGACAAGAAATTTGGGGAAAATGGTTAGTTCAGGTGTCATACCATTTTCTGTCTTCCTATATGATGTTTTCCTCAAGCAGGCATTTATATTGATTTATTTCAAACTTTTACTTATTAACATAGTAAGTGCTGCCTCTTAACAGTTTTAGAAAGGAGAAAGTATTAACTTACAGCTTCTCTATTATAGTGAAACACAGCATTTATTACTCTGCCATTGACAAAAAAAAAAAAGCAATTAGTTTTGTTGGAAGTTGGGAGTGTCAAATGCTGAAAAGAAGACAGAAATTTAGTTTAATATTAGTGGAGCTTCCCTGAAAAATTTAGGAATGGAAACCTGCCTACATTGTATTGCCTGCTTCAACTCTTTCTTCCTAGTAATTAAAAACCAACATATGTTATTTCTGCTTTTCAGATAAAGAGCAAGGAATCACTTTTCCCCTCAAAGCTAGAACTCATTATGCTTAGGAATGCTGGAGTCATTGCAGATTCTCAGCATTTCCTGTGAATTATTAAATAATCTAAGGTCAAACTCAGTTTGACTAAGGGAGAAAATATGTGTTTTTTTGTACCTAACTAGTTAGCTTAACTCCCTCATTATGCAACTGAAAACAGAAGGGTTTAATATTCCATAGTTAGAACTGTGAGGGGTGGGGGGAAAAGTGAAGACCTTGACACCTGCCCTGGTAATAAAGCAGGAAAGAGAGAAAGAGAGAAAGAGAGAAAGAGAGAAAGAGAGAAAGAGAGAAAGAAAGAAAGAAAGAAAGAAAGAAAGAAAGAAAGAAAGAAAGAAAGAAAGAAAGAAAGAAAGAAAGAAAGAAAGAAAGAAAGAAAGAAAGAAAGAAAGAAAGAAAGAAAGAAAGAAAGAAAGAAAGAAAGAAAGAGAAAGGAAGGAAGGAAGGAAGAGAGACATTATGAAACACAGTATGGTGAATGCTTAAAAAGAACTTTGTACACTGAGAAAAACAAGTCTAATTTTTATGCTTCGAAGGAGACCTCATCCTCACAGCTGAGGGCACTGCAATGGCTTTTTCTTAGCAGTGGGATTCTATACCTGATTTAAACCAGTTCAAATGTTCATGTGGCTTTTTGATCCAGATGACTTTGAAAGCCACATAAACAGTCATGTCTGCCCACTCCTTGTTACCCAGCCAGCATAATTATTTTTCAAACAGACGACCCTTGAAGTAATGTTGTTTGCTTGCAGTTTAAATCCATAATGAACAGAGGGAAGTCTAGCAGAGGTTATTCTTACAGAGGTAAGAATGCCCTGGCCACTGCTGATAGATGAGACAGGAGGCTTTGCTTTCCAATTAATATTTCATTAGCAATATTTGTGCTTTGGTTACCAATTTGCACATGAATGGATGTCATTCATAATTTAGGAACGGTACCACAAGCCTGCAGACAGTTGTGCTGCAAGAATCCAGTCCATGCAAAGGGCACAATGATGGCATCCAGTCCTGACCAAGACATGACAGGCATGCCAAGCTTTTAAAGCCCGACCTCTCAGTCCTGTCACTCCATGTCTTGTCAGAATTCTCTCTTCTGCAGCTCCCTTTAAATCCTATAAGGCTGCTCTAAGCTATCCATGAAGCCTTCCCTTCTCCAGGCTGAACAACCTCACTTTTTTCAGCCTGTCTTCAGAAGAGAGATTCTCCAACCTTCTGATATCTTTGTGGCCCTCAGAAGAGAGATTCTCCAACCTTCTGATCATCTTTGTGGCCCTCCTCTGGACTCACTCTAATGGTTCCACATCCTTCTTGTATTAGAAGCTCCTGAGATGGACAAATTTCTCCAGGTGGAGTCTCACAAGAGCAGTCTGGAGGGGGAGAATGCCCTCCCTCAAGCTGTTGGCCATCTTGTTTTCATGTGGGTCAAGATTTGACTGACATTCTGGGCTGCAAGACATATTACTGGCTCATGTTGAGCTTCTCACCAATCATTCCCAAATCCTTCTCGTTTGGACTATTCTCTATCCATTCTTGGCTCACTCTGTATTTGTGCTTGGGATTGCCCTGACCCAGGTGTAAAATGCAAGTCTTGATTATTTCCATTACTTACTGGACCCAAAATAGGAAGTTATTTACCTCGCTTGTCAAGGAACAGCATTTTTTTGATGATACTGCAAGCAACTTGGTTAGGATAATTCCACCAGCTGCTCTTGTTTCTTTAGTGAAGTCCTTGGGCCACATTTGCTGGGCTTCATCACTAGCACTGCTGGCCACTGAGAGTAGCCTTGCACCATTTTGAACTGCTTTCACTTGTATGTGCTAAACAGTTCCAGAAAATGGATTAAGAAATAATATCTGTGATTCATCTCTTACGTTTATTTGCATAATGGCATGAAAATGGGAGGCAGCCTGGCAAGAGGCTATTTTCTTTCCATTTAAATGAGAGTGCTTTAACACCACAGTTAAAATGAGTTGTTTCCATTTTTCCAGTTGATTATTTTGAAGACAGAGTTCAATGCATATGTAAAAGCAACCCAGTAAGCTTGCTTCTTCATGTCAAATATGGATTAACACTCCAAGTATGACAGATATACCATTGTTCTCCAAGACATTTTCTTTCTCATCTGGGATTTTTTTACCAAAACAGAGTTCTACTTCTGCAGGCTGTGTCATTTGCAATGAAGAAAAAAAATAATTTAAAAAATTACTCATTAACTCAGAGGTAGGAAACACTGGCAAAACTGCATAATGCCTAACTGGTTTGCCAGAAGAACAAGCATCTTATTCACTGCTCTGGGAACGCAAGGCTTTGCTTCATAAAGCCGTGCCTAAGATATCCTCCAAGGGCTGGACTGTTTAGACCCTGGAGTGCTGATACTGCATGCTGTGCTATATTGGAAAGAAAGCCTCATCTAGCAAGCCTGCCAAAGATAGCTTTGGGGGTCTGGGGGTTTGTAGAAGGTAACTGCTTCACCCAGAATTTTTTAGAAGTTCATAGTATTGCTGAAGTTGCTTCTGGAGCTGAATTAGCTTGTTTCCATGTCCTTCAGCTGTCACCGTGCCACACTACAGCTGACAATTTTGGTCAGCTCTGCTTTTGTGCCACAGAAGCTCTCTGCTAGCATACACTCCCTTCCTTCTATAAGGTTTTGTGATCCCTAGGGCAACTGTACCAAAAGCCATCTGGAGACTGAGGTCAACTCCCAAATACAGCTGAAAACTTTCCAAATGTATGATAATACAGTATGCATCTGAATATACATAAAACATACCTATTTCACAAGGACATGGTATCTCTACAGAGGTTTAACAGTGTAATTCTACATCAACCACACATCTTTTGCTTTTAAACAATTACTACTGATCCAAGTCTGGCAAAGATTATACAACTCTCTACCATATTCCCAAGCTTTTAATCTTGCCAACAGTTTTGCTTGTCTTCAGCATCTTTTCTCACCACCAAACTCATTAAGGAGAGTTTCAACTTGAGAACCCTGAGGTTCTCCGGCATCTCCACAAACAAGTCTTTAATTTGCCTTCATCCCTTCACTGTTGGTTATCAAATTTCTTTAGAGCTGAGCAATGAAAATGCACAGAAAAGGAGCATTTGATAAAGATACTTGTCAAGTACAAGACAAACACTTCATCCAATAGAAGGGGAAGGAACACCTGGAAGAAAGAGACACTGAGATCTCTATATGAAACAGACTATAGCTTCTTTTCCTGTCCAGACCATAGCTTCTTTTCCTGACCAGACCTTAAATATCTCAGAATGCCATGAACTCTTGGGGAAAAGGAGGTTTGGGATGTCAGGAAAGGCTAGCAACTTTATCCTTTGTAATGTTAGACTGAAGTGACAGTATTTCCACTCAAATATGAGCTCCCCATCCTTTGATGAGCTTACACCTCCGATGATCATGTAAGCTGAATAATTCCCTCAGTTGTTAACTCCCTATATGTATTTTCATAGAAGCCTTAATGAGCTAGCACATCCCTTTAGTTGGTGTCCCATATAAAAACATACTAAATTCCAGAATTAATCCTCATAATGCATAAAAGTTTACCTAATATCCTTGTTGCTCATGCTAGATGAGTGAGGCAAACTAACTATACTGTGCTATTACTGCAAGATTAACAATTTAGTCAAATTCCTACAGAAATCAGATGATACTTCCTATGGCAGCCTCCAAAATGGTTAGTTTTTATTTAATAATTGCATTCTCTTAATTTCTTCTTATGAAACATGAGTCTTCTTGTCTATGCTACAATCTGTGGTCAACCATTCTGTGACCCCAGAAGGAAAGACTGCAACTACCTGAAAGGAGGTTGTAGCCAGGTGAGTGTTGGTCTTTTCGCTCAGGCAACCAGGGACAGAACAAGAGGACACAGCCTCAAGCTGCACCATGGCAAGTTTAGGTTGGATGTTAGGAAGAAGTTCTTCACATAAGGAGTGATTGGCTCTGAAATGGGCTGCCCAAGGAGGTGGTGGAGTCCCTGTCCCTGGAGGTGTTTATGAAGAGACTGGATGTGGCACATGGTGCCATGGTTTATTTGATTAGACGGTGTTGGGTGATAAGCAAGACTTGATGATCTCTAAGGTCTTTTCCAAGCTGACTGATTCTGGGATTTTCTGTGACAATAATTCTGATGGACAGCATACTTTAGGGTCACAACAGACCATTTGCTTGCACTAGTTTTCAGTAAAAATTCCCAAGCAACTCTTTCTAGAGGAAACCCCACAAGTGTCCTCTCTTCTTCAACAAAAACTAGCCAAAAGCTCCAGCAACAAGTTTCCCAAAACCCATTTGACAGTACTATAAAAACAAACAGAAAACTACAGTGCTTTACAGATTGAAAGCAAAGCTTTCACCTTTCCAGTGTAAGCAGATGGTTAGAGTAATGTCTAGTGGTACAGGAGACACAAGGCCAAGTCTGTATTTCCTGTGGGAATGGAAAGAGCTTTCCATCTCATGCTATCAGTTCCTAAAACCCTATTTTACTCAGCTCAGGCCCACACCCTAATCACCTGTAGGTGTAGGTTGTAGGGTCTTTGCAAAGCTTTGAAACAGTTTTGGCACAACAACAGAAAGCACCAACTAACATCTTCAGTAAGTTCTGCATTTTTTTTTTTTTTTTGCAGAAGCTAAAATTAAACTTTGAAAAGCAAATTATATCTTCTTTCCCCCTCCTTCAACCACAGAGAAAATACTGGTTAGGTTTTGACTGAGGGCTGTTGCTAATTTCTTGCTTATTTGAAGTTTGGTCAACAATGCACAGTAACAATGACTCATTACAGTCTGCAGAAAGAACACAAACAGCCTACTGGAAGTCTGGCTAAATTAAAATTTCTATCGACAGTAAGAGTTTCTGTTGCAAAATAGCGAAGAAACATTTAAATTCAGTGTTTAAGATTGCTAGACTGTAATCTTCTATATTCCTGCTCTATTTTGGTTGCATTTTTGTTGCTGCAGTTTTGAAACATTCTTTCTTTGAGCCATGATCCAATATTGGGGGAAGCTAAAGGAAATTTCAAGTAGTACAGTGGAAAAGCAGCTACACTTTGATTCAGGAACACTCAAGAAACATTATCAACAGCAATGGTATCAAAACAAAATGCAGTATGTCAATTTCCTTTGATTAATTTCTTTGTTTTTATTGCTGTGACCATTTTTTTTCCAATACTCCTGTAAATAAAGGTCAGGTTTTCACAAATACAGGAAGTGCTGATATGTTCTGAGCATAAAAACAACATATACATAACCCATGGAAGGTCAAGAGATGCAGAGAAGAGTTACACTTATCCTGCAGAACAGGTTGCCCAAGGAGGTGAAAGTGTAAAAAGAATTTAAAAAA
>VWZI01017165.1:77393-123254 GCA_013396835.1 Psilopogon haemacephalus | reverse complement strand
ATAATTTAAAAATTTTAAAAGATATGGCACTTTGGGACACAGTTTGGCGTTTGCTCGACATTTGGATTTAATCCTGATCTTAGAGGTCTTTTCCAACCAAAACAATTCTATGGTTCTATGAATAAGGACTTACTGTTTTATTCTAATTGATTGAAGTTTTTTAAAAGATGGATCTGTTCCACTCATGATTTGGAGCCAGAGAGTGTAACTTTTCTTCCTATCCATGTACTCTGCCATCTAACCATCTGAAGAGATAGGATTCTGAACTCCTTTATTACTTTAGATATAGGGCTCACCATTGCAATGCCTCTTCAGACTTCATGGCTGTATCACTTTATATACGCTTTTAAAATAAACCTATGGAAATAGATGCAACATTTACCCATTTGAGGCTGATAATTACTTATAAAGCATCTAGAAACGCCCTGCTGAAAGTTAAAGTTATCACAAGGATTTATCATCACACAGCTGTACATTGCAGGTGACAGAAGGGCAGAGGAAGTAGGATATTTTGATTTGCTTGCACTTCTTTCCAAGACACACAACAGAAGCTAGCATGGTTTGGATATCCAATGTAACCTTGTTTGATTAGTTAGCATTCACTAAACATCTTCCTTGTCAGGAACTCAGCAAGGTTTGGTTGGACTTGATGATCTTAGAGGTCTCTTCCAACCAAAAAAAGCTTCTGTGATTCTATTATTCTGTAATATGTATGACAGAAATGATGACTCAGACCTAAACTTTCATTGCCTTTATTCCTTTTCCTTTAAACAACCTATGCAGAATTGCAGCCCTTATTTTCATCTTTAAGAACCATTCTTTTTCTCCCCTCATTTTCTCTAGATACTGAAAGAATTTCTTAAAACTAGTTTTGGAATTACCCACAAACAACTTCAAAAGTATAACATGAAAAAATAAACCCCAACAACCTACACATGCCAAATCAATTTGTTATGCCCAGAGGTGTAAGAGTTCCCATAAGGACAGGAAGATATTTTTGCCCATGAACATAAAGTCTAATTACATTAATATCCCTTTACCTTCAACTGCTTCAGCTGCTTTTCCTGCAAAATTCTAATGATCCCTCAAAAAAAGAACATTGTGTGAATAATGCAACCTGATTAAGAACTAGATATAGAAACAAACAAACAAACAAAAATACAAGATGTTTGAAGAAAATAAGTTAAAAACAGTACAGTCAGGAGTTAGAGGTTTATCTTGCCTCCAAGTGCAGTCACAAGTGAGATGTGATTTCATACTGAAAATTAACCAATGGGTAACTTTCCAATGTTCAGTTATTATGTACAACCAAAAATCTACATTTTGCTGTTGACCAGAATTGCCTCAGTTTTGGCTGTCATGCACAAGCTTCCCTTATTAACTACTGAAATACATACATAATGAGAAGCAGGGGGGAAGAAGCCTTATGGTACCTTCTCAAGACTAAGACAAGAAAGCAAAACCAGATCACACACCAGTTTCATTCCAATTGTGAATAGATCATATGCCAGTTCCATTTCAGTTGTGAATTCTGTTTAGTGTTTTACAAATATTTTAATGTATTTGTGTAAAAAAAAAAAAATCAATATTAACCTTTTTTAATCCTTATTCCAGTTTTATTGCAGAACTACTGTCTTCAAGTTACTCCAAAATAATAATGGATAAAATAGTCAGGAAAATGTGCCAATATACAGTATTATCCTACCTTCAATGTTCAGTAAGCACATGCCAGGAAACATTTTTATATCCTGTTTTTCCCCTCTGTCCTTGGAATTTTGGAGGAGTAAACTCTACGCATGTGCACTGTGCACCACCCCCAACACTAAAGTAAAAGCAAAAAGTTACATTAGCTCTCTTTGCAGGTTGCTCTTTGAGCTGTGACAATCCTTTGGTATCCTAGGATTGGGAGTCAATACCAGAGGCTTTGAAGTAAATCTAGACTAGCTAGACAGACTGCAACAGACTGTGGCAGGCTCCGGAGGATTCTTGGGAAGTAACTGAGCATTCACTTACAGCCATTTTATCCCACCACACTCATATGTGTAATCAGGTTACTGATTATAATGAAGGAAAAAAATTTCTTTTTAATGTTTAACAGATGTTTTGTGGGTTTATCATCATTAGCACCCCTGGGCTATCTTAGATTATGGAGATCCATCTTGCAATCTTGGACTTAGACATATGTAATACACTTTATAGCCACAACACTACTTAGAGAAAGGTTAGATTTTGAACTCTGGATTTCTGTGCTGAGTAATCACAAAACCTATAAATTGCAAAGATGTTTGTTTTCTCATTGATGAGTTTTATTTTGGTTCTGTCTAGGAGTCCTCAGATTGCCTTTAACACATACACCACACTGCCATTTTTAGTGCAGCTATTTTCCACGACTGAATTAAACATTCATAAGGATAGCAACCTACCAGATTTTTGTTTCCTTTCTGTAAGAGCAGATGCAGAAGGAAATAAGTCACATTTGCTAGACAGTGGCAAATCTCCATCTTCTCACAGCCATAAGCCATTATTAGAACATCATCTTTGAAAAATAATTTCAATAGCAAGACTTAAAAAAAATTTAAAAATTAAAGAAAGAGCTTTAGTCACTGAAGAGCAACCCAGATCTAAGGTCTGCAGCTACAAAAGAGAAGGATGAGTAGAAGGGTTTTGTTTCATTCAGTCTCCAGTGACAACAGCTATTCTTCAACATTGATTGCATCCAAGGAGGATATAACCAGACCAAGATTACTTACTGCCTGTGGCACTGCTTGCGGACAGAAGCTCACCTTCAAGTGAAAACATTTAACCAGGTAATCAACAAATCCCACCCGTGACATCCCTTGACCTTGCAGCTACTTCAGCTGCTTTCCCTGCAAAATTCTGCCAGCACTTTAGAAAGAAAGTGAAGTCAATGAGTTCATGTGAATGAAAAAGCAAATGGAAGTTTAAAAGTAGAATCAGGAATTGTAGGTTTATCCTACAACAATAAAGCAAAGCAAATCTTACTGTTTGATCTCTGCATTTAGTGTCTCTTATTTTACAGTGGGGTTTTGTTTTGCTTTTTGGGGGACATTTCCTGCTAGTAGTCCATGCTAAGAGTTCCCTGTTCCCAAATCCAGTAGGAGTATTTAACCTCTCTACCTTGCAGACTTAGTTTTGTGTGAGATCAGACAAGCTCTTCTCCAACCTTCGTGAAAAAAAAAAAAACCACCAGAAGACTTAAGAAGCAAACAAGCAATGGGGATTGGACACTTGAGTGAATCCCCTGTTCCATATAGGAAATTTTAATTGCCATGTAAAAGCTGTCAAAATGCCTTTCCAGACCATGCAAAGTTACGGAGTTGCACCTGTCAACATATATTTGGCACACTCTGAAAGAAACAGGCACAAACTGGATCAGCAGTTTGTCAAAGGGGCAAGTGTGAAAAGACACTATGGGACAGAAGATTTTATACAATGATTCATGTCTGTAGTTTGGGGTGAACAAGGTATCCTCAGTGAAACCCCAAGTTTTGGACCTACTAAGGGGCTGGATTTTTTTTTTTTTTTCTGTCTACTTCAGTAGGTCACACTGCTAAATAAAGAGTCAACTTCGAAGTAAATATTCTTGCCTTATAAAATTAATACTAAGCAGGACCTAGATCAACAGGGCCAGACAATAAATCTATGACACTATTAAGTTATAGCTATAGTAACTAAGTTGCTTTGGGTTTTTTTTGGTTTTTTTAACCAATTAACCTCAAATCCAGAAATCTATATCAGAATGAGTTTTCATTTAATTTCTGGATATCTTGTTGATGATATCACAAATACCAGATCATTACTAGTCACTCAGATGATTAGATTTTCAGTACAGATGGGTTCTGATCATGCAAACAGCTGTGGTGCAGTTGCATTGGCAGCTGTATAGACTTCAGGGGAACCTCTCATAAGAACATGTATGTGGCTTTGCAGAGTGTTTTAGATCTGTGAGAAATCCAGGAGATTGTAACCTGAGGAACTCCTGGAGATTGTAACCTGAGGAAATCTTCCTCTTTACTGCTTCATTATTCCCAGAATAGTTTTTTAAAAAGGAGCTGGAGCTCAGACTTACTTCCCCCATTTCTAGACTCAGAATCACAGAATCATTTTGACTGGAAAAGACCTTCAAGATCAAGTCCAACCATTATCAAATTCTGCCAAGGCCAGTGCTAAACCATGTTCCGCAGCACCACACCTCTGCCTCTCTGAAACATCTCCAGGGATGGGGGATTCAAACACCTCCCTAGGGATCCTGTTCTAGCTTTTGAGAACCTTTTCAGTCAAGAAGTTTCTTCTAATATTCATCCTAAACCTTCCCTGGAGGAACCTGGTGCCACTTCCTTAGCTGAAAATGCTGTGTATCACTAGGAGAGGCCCAAAATGAAATTTTAAAGTTTCCTGGAGATATTTTTAATCCTTTTATGTGACATTATTCCAAGCATTTATACAAAGTATTCAAAATATTAGTTGTAATAGTACCCTGCTTCCTACTAAAAATGTGTTTTCAACAATATCCAGCAATGCTTTGTGGAGGACAATTCTATAGTACATTAAAACACTCAAACAGAAAGTTCAAGAAGCTCTAGCACTAGGTCATCTCATTGTTTACAAAGTCCCCTGCCATAATATGATCACTTCTCCAAGTTTGCTGAACCTGCCTTGCTCAGCTAAACAAGCTGCAGCCTGCTGTGAAAGATGAGTACGACACACTTCATTCAAAAGTTGTAATCCTTCACTTCTATGTTCTCTTCATTACTTCAGATACTTTTTTTTTCAATCTCATTTAAATTGGAGACAATTTAAAGCAACAGGCCTTATCTTTTTTTCCCCTTCAACTTCTCCATACTTCCATTTTATGTATATTTAATATTTCTGTAACCGTGTCACAGATGATTTGAGTCAGCTCTATGGCTCATTGACAATATCAAACTCAGCAGATTGGCTGTTATCCCAAAACATATACACCTAAAAAACATGTACACCAGACACAGTGTGTGTTTAAGAGTCCCAAATCAGGCTTTAGCAATCATTCAACTGGAATAAGACATTCCCAGACACGGTAGCAAAATAAATATACTCCAAAAGGGCTATTTTAAAAATGTGTTACTGGGTAATTAAAAGATACTGAAAGAAAAAAAAAAACAAACATTTTATCAGCCTGTGAAATATCTGATGCTGTATTATTTTTTTTCCTTAGAGAACTGGTAACTAACTAGATAAATACTGAAGTGGATGATCATTGTTAAAGGACAAGTCACAGAGAACAAAGATAGTGGTACTGGTGCCAGTTCTGTTTAATCATCTGCCAATGATTTAGATGAGGGGATTGAGTGCGCCCTTAGCAAGTTTGCAGATGACATTAAATGGAGCAGGAGTGTTGATTTGCTCGAGGGGAGAAAGGCACTGAGGTGATGTGACTTCTCTTTCATGACATACTTCAACATTTCTGGAAATGTACTTCTTTGGTGGGGTCTCAACGAGCAAGAAATGAAGAATTTTAACAAATCTGCCTTTTGAAAAGTTCTTAGCCATAACATACTGCTGATTTATTTATTTTTTTAACATATACTGGAAGAGAATCCTCTGAAAGTAGTAACTGTTAGAGAAGATCCTTTGTAAACACATGGTATTAGTGGGACAGTTTCTCTTAGAGAGCATAGCTAGCACCATTAAAAATATAATTTCTCTGATTCTTCTCAAGACATAATGGAATTCCACAACCAGACCCAGGCTGGCAGCTCCCACTGGAGTTGACAAACACCTGATTTTAGCCTGGGGGTAGTGATGAATTTCAAATGTTGACAGCAGCCACAGGGAAACTAACAGAAATGAAAGCATTTCTGAACTTTGGCATACACAGTTCAACATTGGTAACAGGAATGAAAACACTTCTGGAACTTGAGATGCACAGTTCTGCATTGGTAACAGCTCACCATTAAATACACTTACCTTAAACTCTTTCCTCAAAAACACATCACACCCTTTTCAGGTACCAGGTACCAACAAGTAAGAGGAAAGCAGATGACCACTCATTTTCTTAGTTAGTGATTTGTGATAGGAAATGTAGTTTCAGGGGCTAAAGAGCTCCTAAAGGCTCCTTCTTATCTTTTTCCAACCTAGGCCAGTTTTTATTTTTAATTTCATTGTTCCCAAAATTGCACTAACCCCCAACTCTCCTCTCACTGCTACACAGGAAAGAAAGAACATTGTGCAGAAAAACTGAGGCCTGAAGCTTGCACTTCGTTCAGCATTTCTTTGGTGAACATCTTAGTGTACACAGGGATGGAAGGAAGCACACCTCACCAGAGTTAACCATAGAACTGTTTTGGTTGGAAAAGACCTTTAAGAGAAGTCCAACCATCAGCCCTCCCTTGACTCCACAGGCAGCAACCGGGATCAAACTTTCATGGAAGCTGCTGTGTGCCAGTGTCACACAGCTTAATCTACTACTTCATCTGACAGTTAACAGATGGCTGATGTCACACTGCAGCTCAAAGAGAAGTGGTATGGGTTACATAAACCTCTTTATTGGACATGCTTTGCTTTTAAAGACATTTTTGTTTATTGCTGTTCTTTAAAGAGAATTGTTCCTATCTTGTTTAATTCCGTTACAGTGAGAAAGGAAGCTGAATCCATGCCCAAGGCATAAGATCAGAAACACGTATGGGGATTTATCAGTGCTGTAAGGAGTAACTCTAAATACTTTTAAAGGAAGTCTTCCTACTGTTTTGAGTTCACATTTCCCCCACTTTTGTGTAACAACTGTCAAAGGCAGTATTTTTAAAATTATATTTTCATGTGCATCTGAGCAAGTCTCTCAATGAAAACCTGCATGTCAGCATTGCAACATTAGTACAAGCAAGCTTGAGTTCAAACACAACCACCACCAAAAACACAAACCAAAAAAGACCACTACATCTCCATTCCATCCCCCTCCCACCCCACTCTTGATTTCCAAGCTGAGCAATGTTACTATATGGAAAATGCTACTCAGCCCAAAGGTTTGATCCAGTACAACATACAAAAATATTTTCACAACTGCTTAGCCCTACACAAGTGAATAGTCCAGCAAATGCAGAAGGAATCTGTATCCAGGTAAGCCTTTTACTGGATTATAAACCTAAATCATGCATAAAAAGTGGCAAAACAGGGTATTTGCTGTCATCAGCATGAGCAAACATTGTAACATTGCCTCAGTGTTTGCCAGTATGAACTGTGCTGGCATGATTTAAAAAGGGGAAAGCTCTTAGGTGAAGAGGTGTTTTATTTACAGTTTTGTGAGCAAAGACTCACTTGAACGACTACAAGTCCAGCAGTTTGCCTTCTTTCTGGCAAGTGCTGTCAGGTCTGGTATTGCTGAGTACATTGAGTATGATGTGATCCACAGATAGCATTGGGCTGGAAGGGACCCTCAAAGGTCATCTTGTCCAACCACCCTGCAGTGAGCAGGGACACCTCCAACTAGATCAGGCTGCCCAGGGTCATATCAAGTCTGATCTTGAATGTCTCCAGGGATGGGGCCTCAACCACATCTCTGGGTGTCCTGTTAAACTTTTTTACCACTCTTATTGCAAAGAACTTCATGTCCAAACTGAATTTGCACTGCTCCAGGTTCAAGCCATTGTGCACCTCATCCTATTGGTATAAGCCCTGCTAAAAAGTCCTTCCCAGCCTTCTGTTATCTAGATCATTGATGAAGATATTAAAGAGAACTGGCTCCAGTAGTGAACCCTGGGAAACAGCAGTAGTGATTGATTGCCAACCGGATTCACCACCACCTCCTGAGCCAAGCCATCCATCCAGTTCTCCACCTAGCAAACCACCCACCCATAAGCAGTCAGCCTCTCCAGGAGGTGTTTCAAAGAGGCAGAGATGTGGTGCTGAGGGATGTGGTTTAGCCCCAGACTTAGTAGAGTGGGATAACGGTTGGACTCAATGATCTTATAGGACTTCTCCAGACAAAACCATTCTGTGATCTCAGATGGCATATACCTGGCAGTAGTCAGCTGAAAGGAACTATAGTTCCTATAGTATAATGGAAGTCAGAGCAGCTGAGCACATGTTTAATACACCACAAAACAAAAAACAAATCCCAGATCACAATCCTCTCCTGCATTCAGTACAGCAATATGTTCGATTAAATGTGTAAGAGCATTAGCATTTCATCACAACTGTTGTCAGAGCCTTTCATGGGAAACAGCCAAGAAGAGTTTCTGTGCAGCAACCGTACCAGTACAAGTGGTGAAATAATTATTGGAAGCTGCTGATCTTGAAATTGCAAGCCAGGGAACAGGAAGAAGCAGAGTGATTGATTTTCTTTATTAATAGTGACAGAGATATTGTTTTAATGCATCTTATCTTTATTCTAACCTTGGGAAGCAGCACAGTAGTCACAAGGAGCATTCAGTGTAACTGTATCATAAAAGGTGTATTATATTAGTGACATGTAAGGTCAAGTACTAAAGATGCATAGTACAATAATAGAGCCAATATTTCAGAAGACAAGTTAATGTATGCCCTTTATTTTGGTCTACACTATTTCATAAAACCAATTTCATTTTCATGAACATGATGAATTGCACGTTCTGAAAGCAGTCCGACAACATTTAAGAGTATCTCTTCTTATTTGCTGGGAATTAGGGGAAAAAATTTGATTACTATTTTAGTTAAAACTATAACTCCTGACTGTAAGCACATCATTCATGAGCTATGTTAAATTATTATTTAAAACATGCCCAGATTAAATAAAATAAAATAAAATAAAATAAAACAACAACCATGTTTGTTTTCCACAAGGAATGGAGTTTTATTACAAATTATTTCCTCCAAAATTCATAATAAATTACTGTTTATTACTGATTCACTCTGTGGAATAGCTTTCTTAGCAGAACAGAGTGCCTTGCTCTTTAATACATCTCATCTTTGTGCTTATTGCTATGAAAATAACAAAAGACCATTGATGCAACTTGATGGACCAAATGTACTCAAGACATTTCTTATGTTCTGCTCCATATCAGAGTAAGAGTAGGTGAAGGGTTTTTGTTTTGTTTTTTGTTTTTTTTTTTGCTCTAGGTATCAGAAAATCTGATTCTTTTAAAAATATATTTCTAATATAAAAAAAAAAAAAAGACTCTACAATATCAGCAAGAGGGTAAAAAAACAGGATGCAGAAGTTCTTCAGGGGCATCCCTGGAAAGTGATTTTTCTTTCTCCATAATTGTTTCATGATCCAGAAGAGTGATAGAACCATGAGGCCTCACATTATGGTTTCTCTCTCCAATAATTATGACCAGCTCTAGCATCTAAATTGATAAGATCCAGCAGCTTACCACAAAAGGTGAAAGCCATGGTAGAAGTCTCAATACTGATAATGCTTTGGCTCATCTTAATGTATAAGGTGATCTGAAGGAGTTCCAGTGCCACAAGATGGCAAAGTATGCCTAGCTGACAAGAACAAGCTCTGAAGAGAAGTGTTATCTACCTTCTTCCCAACACCCCCTAACACCCAAAGCAAAGCAGAAGATAAATACAAAGAACCACCATCCTCCCACAGAGCTCTAGCAACATACCAGAGACCTTAGTGCAGCCTTCCAGTATTTGAAGAGGCCTTCCAGAGATATGAAGAGGGATTTTTTACAAAGGCATGAAGTGACAGGATGAGAAGTAATGGCTTCGAGCTGGAAGAAGTTTGATTTAGATTAGACATTAGGAGAAAATCCTTCCCCATGAGGGTGGTGAGGCACTGGAACACGTCACCCAAAAAAGTTGTGGAGACTCTAAGCCTGTAAGTGTGGACTTGAGCAAGCTGGTTGAGCAGGAGGTGTGCCTGCTCATGGAAGGAACCACATTATCTGTAAGGTACCCTCCAACCCAAACCATCCTGTGATTCTGTGAACATGATTTAAGATAGGTTATTAGGGAAACTTCTGTATGAATATAAACACCTACTGCAGTTTAGTAGTTACAGTGATGTTAGAGAACAAAAAAAAAAAAAAAGCAGAATGCCACAGTGTGTACAGTTCCACTCTGATCACAGAATGTTTTAGTTCATTTTTACCTAAGTTCAGGACCTCAAATTTCTTCTACTTTCATCTCTACAAAGAAAAAAATAAATCTGTCCTTGATGTATTAAATTATCAGTACGTTCTTCAAATATTTGCACTCTTTAAACAGAAGCAAAAACTAGCTAGCTGACTTGAATTTAACCTCCTTTTATGAGATTGCAAATCTACCAGGTTGGCTTTTCATACATTTAGTTCCATCTCTTTTTTGGCAAGAGAAACAGTAAACACCCATAAGCAATGAAGAAAGAATCCTTTCAACAAAATTAGACTAGAAGATCTTTGAGCATAAGCCTGGGCAAAGAATGAGACTAGAACAAGGCAGAAGTGCAGAAGTCAGACCAGGTTTTAGCTTTGTTGCTTACTCTCTTGTTTAAACAAGTTTCTAAAACAGAGCTTAGTTAAAGCAAATCTGTAGTGGAAGCTTGAAAGAGCATTCACATAAAACAAAGCACAACCTGAAGGAGTTGCATCTGCTCTGTCTGGAATCTTATAGCAGCCTGCAGTCTTATAGCAGCCTTGCAGTACCTGAAAGGGACCTACAGAAGAGCTGGAAAGAGACTTTATAAGGACCTGTGCTGATAGGACAACGTGCAATGATTTTAAACTATTGAAGGGTAGATTTAAATTGGACATTTGGAAGAAGTTTTTTACTAAGAAAGTGGTATCTCATGGTGGGATTTGCTGGAGAAGGTCCAGCAGAGGGCTACAAGGATGATGAGGGGACTGGGGGCCATGACTGATGAGGAGAGACTGAGGGACTTGGAGCTGCTTAGTCTGGAGAAGAGAAGACTGAGAGAGGATTTAATCAATGTTTATAACTATCTGAGGGTTGAGGGGGGACAGGCTCTGCTCACTTGCTCCCTGAGATAGGGCAAGGAGCAATGGATGGAAGCTGCAGCAGAGGGGGTTCCAGCTCAACACAAGGGGCAACTTCTTGACTGTAAGGGTCCCAGAGCACTGGCACAGGCTCCCAAGAGAGGTTGTGGAGTTACTTTCTTTGGAGATTTTCAAGGCCTGTCTGGATTGTTTTCATTGGGAGAGAGTCTGACTCGTAATTCAAATGTACGATACTCATTGCAATGGCTACTGAATCATTTCCAATACCTTAACCAACAGGCATAGAATTAATCAAAAGGAGAACATACATGCATTATGTCAAACACAAGGGAGAGGTAAAACAATCTAGTGTACTTCTCCACCGGAATAATTTAGGACCTGCTAAGGATAAGTGTATTACTCTGGTCATAGATTGCCTATTCTACACCAAGGACACCACTGTTCCTTTAGTCTTAATTTTCCTTTTGAAAACCTAAATCGTACATGCAGTAGTGATCTTGTGGGTAAATTTGTTGCTTCAATCTTTTACCTGTCTCCCATTGCCTTAAAAAAAAAAAAATCAAGGCTACATGTAAACAAGTTTTACAAAGAAAACAGGAAATGTTTCACAGGAATCCTATTCTATGAGTAATACAGAATCTATTGCTTCCTTTCAGAGGAAAGGTTTCTGAAACAACAGATCCATCACAGTTGTGTCATGGGCTAGGTGAAGCCCTTTGCTCAAGCTTACACCTTCTTTGAAGCTATGAAGCTTTGAAAGAGGGTTTGTCTTGCTCCTAGCTATATACCACAAATGTGCCAGCACACATTCCTTACAAAAGGAATGTGACAATGCTGTAGTTTCCTGACCTTTTCTAGAGGAGCATCTCCAAACAACAGGAAGTATCACAACAGCTATTCAAAAGCAGATGAATTAAATTACTTTTAAACATGATTTTCCTTTTACCCATGTGTCCCCTCATCAATACAATCCCCTCGTGAGCCTGCCACAGGTCAAAAAGGACTCAGGGTCAGAAGTTTTCTTTTGAATCCAACTAACTAAGGCTTTGTACTGTACCTGCATGACTGAACACTTTCCTAAACGTGTCCTCGACATCTTTAGGTCATAACCCAAACATGTTGCTGTCATTCTTTAAGGTATGTAAAGAAGAGCGATGGTGTTCCAAGTTCAGTATTTGTCTAGTAAGAAGGAAAACACTCAAAGAGACTCTGGGTTTCAGAGAACATAACTGCTCAAGGAGCAACATTGGTCACAGAAAGCTCTATGTATGTTACAGGTAAAATGCCACAGTTTTAACGGTTTAAGTAGCCCACAGATCCCACCTGCATTTTCAAAACTACGCAAACCAGAATTTCTTTAAAAAACAGAGTTCTGGGAAATCAGCTGCCTATACATTGAGAATTAAAAGAGTACCAAAAATCATTCTAATCAAGGCCCTACTTCAAGAATCCAGGAGCGTTCTGGTTTGAGAAACTGAACTATGGATACCTTAAAGACAAACAGCAAGGCACATTATTCTACAGCTGCAGAGAACATTTAGAATTTGAAACTGTTTAAGAAGAATTAAGAGTGACTTCCCAATAGTTTACTGCTTATTTAGGGCTTTATTACTTGATGCCTTGTAGATCACCTAGATTGACATTGTTGCCTTTCTAAGAAACCTTTTTACTTTCCAAGTAATGATTCTCTCCAATACCAAGAGCAAAAGCATTTTCCTCAAGGTAAACAAACCAAACCAAACCTTAATTAATCCCTATGTGCCCTTATGTATATGAGGAAAACTCAAATATAATCTATTTCATTTAAGGACCTATTTTTCCACCAGAATTTGTATTTAATGCCAGGATGGATGGGGCAGTAAGCAAGCTGGCCCAGTAGGAGGTGTCCCTGCCCATGGTGATCTTTAAATTATCTTTCAACCCAAGCCATTTTATGGTTCTAAATAAATACTTAAATCTTTTATTTCCACTTCTAATGGCAATTACTATGAATCATGTTTTCTTCTGAAGAAAATCTGTTAAGGAGAGGACATTTTATAACTTACCATTTTTTATATTTCTTTCGTTAATTTGGAATCCCACAAATCTTAGACAGCATCAATTCAGCTTTTGGCAAGTCTTTTCCGTGCCAGCACGTGTAGTTTCAAGTCAAGTATTACCATTTTTTAACTCCACATATTAACACATTAACAAAAAAACAAAACAACAAACCCATCTAATTTACGTGTATTCTAAGTTAGAGATTTGAACATGCTGAAGATGCTAAACAATGTTAAAAGCCAAGCTAACAGTTAGGCAAAGTCCTTTTACCAGCATTCCATCTGATGTTTCCATGAGCTTTTGTCATATGTGATCTGATTACATAGAGGATTTTTTTAATTTTTTTTTTTTTTACTTTTTTACTAAAGGAGCCAACGTATTTTACAGACAATGAGGAGGAATCTCTTCACAATGGACCACCTCCCTAGTTACTAGTTGGATCAAATTTGAAGCAGAAATAATGCATTTAGAGGTTCCCTCATTTTCTGGTAAGAGCTAATTTCAGTATCAGGTGGTGAGACATGGAAAGAAGTTGTAAGTTGTATGTTGTAATAACAGCTGTTCCCAACATGTAATTCTGCCATCTCTAATCTGTGCATCATGACCTTCCTAAAGTCTCTACAAGCAGCTTACATTCTTCATGTAGAGCATTACTCAACCTAGTTTCCTAATATTCCTAGATTTTAATAACATTTAAAAAAAAATCATCTTGCATCCCTTCTTTTTCTCTACTTATGAGACCCAGAGGACAGCAGTGTCCAACACTGTGGTGAAAACATACCCAGAAATACCCTAGTTGAATACCACAAGTTAAACAACTGAAACTTTAGGTTTATGGATGTTGTTCAGGGGAATCAGTTTCTTTTTTTCTTCACAGTTTAAAACACAGCAAATTTGAAACCCTCAACATTCAGAGTATAAATTCAAATTAGAAGTGCAGAACTATCTCCTACTACCTATGGTATAGCCAGTCCCCAACTTGCAAGGAAGAGGAAATAACACCAGAGTTGCCTCCTAAAAATACATTAGCTCCCTCACCATCCATATTTCAGAAGCATAATAAGGAAGAAAACAATATTAAGAAAAGATGGCTGCCTAGCATTGCTGTCTAAAGCAAAGAGCAGATTCAGACTTCTCTCAGTGTTCTCTCTCAGTCTTTAATTTTGGTTTCTGCACATAGCAATCATGGTCTTATTAGTTATTCACATCACAGCAGTGAACTCCCTCCTGCTGCTCTCACCAGTCTCTGGAGGTAAGCAGCAGGAGCTCTGTGATACTCAAGATTTGTATGTAAAAATTCCTGGGCACGTTGCTACTTGAAGGGTAATTCCATATCAGGAATTAGGTCCTGATCAGTTCTTTCCTTGAAGGAGGAAATTAAAAAAAAACCAACTCCACACAACAACAACAACCCATTTTGACTCAGTTTGAGAAGTGCCTGATGCTTTCATACAGTAGTTCTGAAACACTGCTTTGTCACCTGTGTGGGACGAACATGATAAATTGCTTGCTTGCTGAAACTCAAGACTACTGACACTGAGTCTGGCCTGAGGACATTGTTTATTTCCTGCAGAAGTTTTAGAAGGTCTTTGCATGTGCTTTGTCAATCAAATATGTGCCAGGAAATCACTCTGCTGAATACAAAAGAAGAGACTAATCTTTTGAGAGGAATGTACACAGCATCCTCCCATTACATATCCACTACCTGAGACAAATGGATACGATCTCCTAGTCTGTGTCATTCATCTGAGGTCCACCTTTACCATTCCTCAGGAGAAATCCTCTCATATCATGGCAAGTTTGATAGAGAGATCAAGGTGAGATGCTCAGGTGATAATTAGGCACATTTCTTGTTTTTGTTGCAGTATCTGCTAGCCAATAGTGAAAGTTTGGATTACGTTCTTGATATTTTCAAGCACAGATAAGCACCAAGAAAGCCTTGCAATAATCTTGCCATGAGAAAGTACTTCCATGCATCTGAAATAGGTGTTATGAAGACCAACAATAGGACAATAATTAGAAGAAGAAAAGATATAGAAGCAAGTGGCATGTGACCTCCAAAGCATCCTCTCAAGGTACCAGGGTACATGAAGGAAAGCACAGGAGGGACAACCTGTACCACTAAACCCTCCAACACTGTAAATGTCTTTAGATTAAAAATAACTTCATTTTATAAAACTGAAGGACAGTTGACTGAGCTTTAAGGTATTTTCTTTTTCCTTTCATAATTTTCAAAAGCATTTTTCAAAGCTGTAACTACTGTATGCATCTCATAACTAGAAGATTTCTAACATTTCTTTTAACCACCTGGCTATGTAAAGTTCGGCAGGAGAATAAAGTTGCCCAGGAAGGTTGTGAATGTTCCCTCCCTAGAGGTGTTCAAGGCCAGGTTGGATGAGGCCTTGAGTAACCTGTTCTAGTGGGAAGTGTCCCTGCCTATGGCAGGGGGTTGGAGCTGGATGATCTTGGATGTTCCTTCCAACCTAAACCATTCTATGATTCTAAGTACCCTTCACAGACTACTGATAGTTAAGTAGAAAAGGTCACTAGGAAAACTGAAATAATGAAGAACAGGAAGTATTAGGGAAAAAAAAAAATAAAAGGTTTAATGAGAATCAGGGGTTGGTCACAACAAAATATGAGACTGTTAGGCAAAGCAGTTTATTTTTTTCTCCTTTCCCAACATGCATACTGAACATATGATAGAAGACAAGAGATCTACTGCAGAATATATGGATACAGACAATTAGAAGTCTACCTCATGACTTGTGAGATATTTAAGTCCAACTGTTAACTCAGCACTGCCAAGTCCACCACTAAGCCATGCCCCTGAGCACCAAACCTACACATTTCTGAATGCTTCCAGGGATAGTGCTTCCACCATCTCCAATGCTGAACCAATCTCCCAGTGAAGAAATTTTTCCTAATATCCAGGAAAACCCTCCCCTGGTGCAACTTGGGGCTGTTTCATTTAATTCTATCACTTGTTACGACTTTCACATCCAAGTGGGAGTTGTGACACCCAAGTCATACGTACACACCCTTAAAAAAAAAAAAAAAAAGAGACCAGGAATTTCTCATAGAATAATTTTATTTGCCAAAGACCTTTAAGGTCGAGTCCAACCATGGTCTGTGAATATACTTAAATAGAACAAACTGTATTTAAGCTGTAACTTAATCTATAGACCTGGGCAACCAGAAAGTAGGCCATTCTGTTCAGGCCAGTATGGAGAAGAGGAAGGATAAAGAGTTACATTGCTGTCTTGATAGGTAGGCAAACAATCTACAGCCACAACAAAACCTTTATTATGAGCTACTGCTGAAGAAGATCCTCTTATATTAAAAGAAGTCAATGGACAGGATGCTGTGCCTTTGCTGAGATAGCTCTTTAATACACTACAATAGTGCCTGGTATTATGGATCTCATGCCTGGGGAACGCTTCCATTACCAGTGTGAAATGTCAAATAGCTATCTGCCGGGTGTGAACCATTAGGTCTCTGTGATTTGGTGCACTCTGATACATCCATTTGATGCAGGGTGCAAATGTAATCAACTCTGATTATGATGCGCTGCTGTGGGCACTTTGGAAGAGGCTGATTTATTTTTAGATGACTGCATCTCTTGAACCATTAGAGCTCTCTTCCTGAAGATCACTTTGTGAGATCAGTGCTGGAGTGCCGTTGATACATAACTGTCATGTCTTGTTTCTACATAGGAGGCCTCAACCAGGCAGTATTGATGTGCTTTGATTTTTCTGAGGGCTCCACTTGAATAGCTTTTGGAGGTGTACAGGGTAGGTAATTGGTCAATTTACATCGTGTATCTGACCACTTTGTGTATTATATCTCAAAAAGAAAAAGGAAATGAGTGGTATGGACCAGATGAATTGCTGAATAGGTCCACAGATAAGCCAAGCAAATTGCTACTAAAACTTTTATTTTGAAAAGAGCTTGTAGGAATTTTTTTTAATTAAAACTTAATACCTTTGTGGTAGATTACACAAGCAAACCTTGCTGCCCAGAAACTAGCTCATTAAAAATTTTGCTAATGGACTCCACTCCAAGTGGTAAGCAGAAGGTAACTCAAGGTGTTGCAGAGTGGGGTGAAGTGGCTGTCTGTTAGCTACTACAGTTGCCTCATGCAGCAGTCTATGAGCTGGATGGATCAAAGGAGAAACTGGCAAGTAGACAGTTATGAAATCACCATTAACATATATCCAAACAGGAAGACAGATGTCTATCTCATGGCCATAATCTTATCCTACATCCTCAGCTTTTAAAACCAGACCTGTTCTTGGAGAAAAAGGCAGTGGATACCCTTCACTACCTGTTCTTTGCCCCTTCTGCCATGCAGCAGAACCACAACAGGTGACTGCCATCACACAGGGAATCAAAAATACCAGTTCTGTAAGTTGAAAGTCAACATAAAATATTTTTAGATCCAGAAGAATGAGCTTGCCATAGCAATCCAAGGGTTACTTTCCATCCTGCTGTACTCCTTGTTAGCCAGCACTTCAGAGAAAGACACAGAAATGCACTAAAGCTAGGTAAAAGGGTGACAAAGCACTGCAACAGGCTGCCCAGAGAAGTTGTGGAGTTTTCTCCTCTGGAGACTTTCAAAACTTGGACACAATCCTGGGTATCCTGCTCTGGGTGACCATGCTTTAGCAGTGTGGTTGGACTAGATGGTCCCTGGAGGTCACTTCAAACCCCTACCATTCTCTCAAAAGCTCACATTTTTTTGATTCCTGAACCAATAAAAGGATCCAGGCTTCTGCCAAGTCAAAGATAATCATGAAGCATGTTCATCTTTATCTGAAAAGGTTAAAAGTTAACAAAGGATTTTTCATCATGAGAAGCTTCAAACCACCTTTCTCCTGCAAAGAATCAAGCATTACTAGAACAGATTTCTGTAGCATTTTGTACTGCTGTAAAATATTCAGCCCTTTCAGGTTAGTCCTGCTGAGCACTGAGATACATTTGGGAAATGACACTGCAGACTCTTATCATGTAGAAGAAACAGTCTGAGGCCTTTCAAAGGATAAGCTCAACTCTGTTTCATAGAACAAGCTATCAAGAAAATGTCATGTCACTAAAAGCCAACTTCAACACAAAGAAAAGAGAAGGGGGAATATCACATCAATACTGCTCAGAAGGCTCCAGAAACTGGTTTTATGCTTTTGTTACTGTTGTCCTTCTACTGTTTACTTTTAGTCAGCTCACCTTTGCTGCTCTCACTGTGAGACTAGCCATGGCTTTGTTCAAGGGCAATGATGAAACAGCAAGCTAAATGCACATGCTCCAAAATCACCCAGAAGACAAACCCAGATGTAGTAACAAGAGTGGTATGGTTGACCTTCAGATCTATAAGCTATCCAAGAACATTTTCATATACTCATTGATAGAATCCTCTCAGAGGATTTCCCTAAGTTTCAGGGGGAAAAAAAGATGACCATCTTTTGAACAGGCTTCAGATGTCTAGTGTGTTTCTATTTTTTTTTTTTTAAGCCAAATAAATAGCCACACTCAGGTTCATTGGCTGAATAATTAATTCCTTCTTGATCAAGTCTGTGGCCAAGGTTCTTTGGATTCATTACAACTTGTCTGCTGTTCTTTTTCAGGCTGGTTTTTTTTTTTGTTTTGTTTTGTTTTTTGTTTGCTTTAATTTTTTTTCTTGGTAAATCAATCCTCTGTTTAAAATGGTGGAAGTAGTTTAATGTTATGAAAACCAAAATTCAAACATGATCTCCCCCCATCCTGTGTAAAGGTTACCATTGCCCCAGTCAACCTGTCTAGCTGAAGAGGCAGCCTAATTGGACAGCTGGCACTTCTTGAATAAAATAATATCAATCTAAAAGCATCATCCTATAGCTCAATGTCCAAAGTTGTTATTCATTTCAACAGTCTCAGAGTACTGGAAGTTCCAATGTTTTCAGCCTCATAGAGATATAACCTACTGGAATCAGGATATTATTATTTTTATTTTTAACACATCACCACCCAGTGAAACCTTATGCTTTTCTTGGAAAGCTAAACCTGCAAGAATTCTGCATTTATCTGCTTTGACAGCCAGCTGGTATTTGCAAGATTGTTTTGCACACTTCCTCCATCCCACCAGTTGCTGAGCTGCTTTAACCCCTTTCTGAAACCTGTTTTCAGAGAGCCAGTAAAAGCTTCACTGAATGATTCAGCTTTTTGTCTGGCACAGGGCAGCTTTTAGTCTCTTATCAGAAGCTTATTCTGTCTCTTTACAAAGTCATTGCCATATTAACCCAGTAGATGAACCTTTGTTTCTAAACTAATCCTCTTATACTAATGGTAGGGAAAGAGTGTGCAAAGGTGAGTGATAAGGGTGTGACTTAAATAACAAAGACTGTACAGACATGGAGTTGCAGCACTTCAGGACATGGTTTAGTGGTGAACTTGGCAGTGCTGAGTTAACTGCTGGACTCAATCTTAAAGATCTTCTCTGCCCTACATGATTCTGTGATTCTTCATGCTGTTCTCTAGGCAAACTGAAAGCACGTTTGATGCCCAGGACTAGCAGTTGTTGCAACTGGCTGCCTGGTGTTGTGATCCTATGCCAGCCCAATCCCATAGCCTTGTCCAAAAGAAGGTTTAATCCAAGATGTAGATCTTCCATTACAACCGCAAAAACAAGGCACTTAAAGTTGAGCTTGAATCTGAGGCAATACAAAGGGCTGGCTGTCTGCATAACATTGAATCAGTTTGGCTCCCAGACCAAGGAACTCAAAGGAGAAGTCACACCAGGGATGAAGAGAGGACAGAAAGGCTCCTTTTCAGTGCCCTGGTATGAAAATAGGCCCGAAAACACTGGAGGTGGAGGATAAAAGGAGAAAAGGTAAATGGTAGCGCAGTTATTTTGTCCTCCTGAAGCATTAATTTTTCATTCCTGTACCATTCTAAACGTTGTCCTAGTTTAAGAGCAAAAAATAAAAAGCCAAGTGTCCTCCATTGCCAGCTCTCTTCAAGTTCAGCGTGTAAACTCAGAGGTATTGAAAGAACATCTCAAATAACACCCCTGCAATTAATATATATTAAGTAGCACAACAGCAGTTATCAGAGAATCATACTACACTGTGAATAAATTTTGCAATGTGATTCAGGAAGGAAGAATCTGCAAATGAAATTAATCATGACCCTGTGATCAAAGCTGCTCTGGTTCTTGCAAGCAGCAGAGCTTTCCAGCTGTGCAGCATTAAAAGCTGGCAAGTTATCCAGATAATATAGATAAACCATGTTCACAACAGGCAGTATTGATGTCCTTTGCTTGTCTCAATTAAGAATTAAAACCTTTATTGCTCTGAGTTATCATTATTTACTAGCTGCATTTTTTAGAATAAATTACACTCAAGTTTAAGAGCTTCTTGATCTATGTTATGCCTTATTTGCTGACACAGATGGACACTCACTAACAAACAAGTTAGCACCACTCAGCAAGTTACTGCTCATCGCTGCAGCTGTAGTGTCTCACATTGCATCTCTGCATAACCTTCCACCATTAAGAAACAAAACACTTAATACAAAACATCACCAACCACTTCCAATTCAGGTTTTCAGCTCCACCACACTCAAAGTGAGTGACTTCAGTTAAAATGAACTGATAAAGAATATCCAAAAAAACACTGCTAGTGATAGTCCTCCACCTCTATTATGCCCTAGCAAAGACATGCCTGGAGTATTATGTCTAGCTTTAGACTCCACAATTAAGAAGGGACTGGGAACTACTGGAGAAAGTCCAGCAGTGGTTCTGGTGATACTGAGAGAACAGGAACATCTCTCTGAAAATGAGAGGCTGCAAGACCTGGGATTGTTTAGCCTGAAAAAGAACAGACTGAGACAGTATCTTCTCCACGCTGATCAACAGCTCAGAGAGAGGAGATCAGGTGGGCTCTTTCCAATGGTGTCCAGTGACAGGACAACAGGAAAAAATAGCTGCCTGGACATGATCCTGTGCAACCTGCTCTGAGTGACCCTGCTTTCACAGGCAGCTTGGCCTAAATCTCCAGAAAACTCTTCCAGCCCTCACCATCTGTGATTCTATAGCCTGTCTGTATGCCCAATTCCTTAGTTCAAGGTATAGATCACTTCCCTTTAAAGCTGCCAATTAGCATTCTGCAGACCACTGAGAAACTGTGTGAAATAAGTGAAGTACTATGAAACATTTATGTTGTCTTGCACGCAGTTCAAAATTTACCATTTCCAATGTGTAATAGTAAGATCAATGGTAAAGGTCCAGCATCAAAAGCCAACAGCAACAGGCAGAATGGAGTTTGCTTTCTCTCAGCCTCAAACAGGAAACAAACAAACAACAAAATCATGCCTGCAGTCTGGAAGCTCAGCCTTGACTGACCCCTGGCAGGTACTAAAGCCACAGCACAGCAATGCAAAGCTCTCATTTCAATAGAAGACAGGCAGTTGCACATATTCTCAGACATCAGAATGTTTACAGTTTGCAGGGTTGAGAAATTCCCCAAGCCCTCCTGCGATCTCTCAAAGGGACTACTGCTATTCACAGTAACACCTGCCTGCTTGTAGCAGTTCAAGAGCTAATGCTCTATTTTGGTTTTAAATTATAAACAAGAGAGAGGAACTTGCTGGACATCCTTTTTGAATGGAGACTGAATGAGCAGGGCATGCATTGTAAAAAGATTAATAACAATAAGGTCTATATCATTCATTGGTTTGCTAGTTGGAATAAAATGGCAAGGTATAAACAATTTCACTTCCTCAGCTCTTGGGCTCTGTTGCTGTTCCTTCACCTCTGACCCCTTCATACCATGTATTACCCTTTTACTGATAACAGCTGAGCTCTTGCTAGTTTTTATCTGGGGGGAGAGAAGATGGTAATATTGGCCCATTCTGGGCTTTCTTTGTCCAGGGGGAGAAGACTGGATTTCTGCATTATTCCTAAATTGTACATAATTGTAAATACATGTAAGTATATTTTGTACATATGCTTGTAAATTTAGCTTGGTCTTACTCCCATGCACATCTGAGCCAGTCTGGTAAATTTTATTTGGGAGGTGATTTCTCAAAACCCACCACAATGCCTAACTTTACATCGCTGTCTACACACAGCAGCCAATCCATTTTGATTAGGCTTCAAGTGCAACAGTCCAAATGATTTGTAGTGGGCAGGCAGGACAAGCTGAGGGGAAAAGGCAACATTAAGATCTCCACTTTACAAGTGCAGAACAAAGCCAAGAGGAGATTTAAAACTGAGCCAACCAGTTGCCTTACCTATAGAAAGTGCATGGATGAGGTGGAACCAAATTTGGAGATGAAGAGACAAAGTGCTGCTTTAAGTTTTAGACTGCAGAAATCTTTGGCTATTCCAAGTAAAAAAGTTGGATGGGGTGAGAAGAACTGCATGGCTTTCACTAAAACCAACACATAAACAGATTGTGCTTGGTCTTTGCTATAGGGTGGTGAGACACTGGAAGGGCTTGTCCAGAGAAGTTGTGGACTCCTCATACCTGGACATGTTTAAGACCAGGATGGATGAGGCTTTAAGCAACCTGGTCTAGTGGGTAATGTCCCTACCCATGGTTGGGACAGGGTGTATATGTGTGTGTGTGTGTGTGTGTGTGTGTGTGTGTGTGTGTGTGTGTGTAATGAGGGGAGTGCAGAGGGGTTGATGAAGTGGTGGCACTGGAACTAGATGATCTTTAGGTTCCCTTCTAACTAAAGCCATTCTATGATACTACAATGGTGCAGTTGGTTTCTTTGAAAGAGAATTTCCAACAGCAGAGTCACAAAACTGGGAGAGGAAAATATCCCTCAAGTGTGACCCAGTTGCAAAGTTTCAGAATTTCTCTAGAGGGAGGTGCAGGATTGTGCAATATTTTTCAGGAGGTGGAAAATTCACCTGAACTCAGGCTGTCAGCCTCACTGACAAGTGACAGAGGCCACTACAGTATCCCTGTATTGCACAAGTTTGAGGACACTGTTTCACTTCCCCCCACCTTTTGAGCACTTCCATCATGGGAAAAGACATATAAAAAATATTGGGGAAAAAATAAAAAAGTGGATCAGAAAAAAATCTTCTTTGGTTTGATTTAACATTAATGTGGGAAGTGAGATACTTGGCGTGAATTATTTTCACAGAACAGAAGATCACAGCCAGAGAGATTTCCAGTAATACATCTTAGTGTCCTGTAGCTATATTAAATAAGAAATGCTTACTTTATATTAAAAGAGCTTGTTTTAAAGGGAGAGGGGGGACAGTTTTCAAGCTAAGAAAGTACAGTGAGCAATGCAAAGACAATACCATTACATTGAAACACCTGATGTGGCTCTTAACTTTTGGAATCCTCTGGGCTAACAGAAGAGCACAATTGGAGAGTCAAAGAAAGACTGAGGCTAGATACAAGAAGGCAAAGTATGAACTGCAATATTGTGATAGTTACTGCAAAACTGAAATTTGGTTTGGCACAAAGATCTCTTCAGTAAGGCTTTCTCTTTTTTGTATCCACATAAACAATTCACTTAAAGCCTTTAGCCCTTCCCCTGTAGTGTAGATAAAATGGCTTGATTAAATACTTCAGATACAGTGAAGTACAAAGACCTGCCCAGTGATTAAAACAAACAAACAACCCACTCAGCCAGCATTATAAATTAATAAACAAGATAAAGCCAAGTCACAACAATAGTCACAAGAAGGAAGAAATGCTCAGGAATCGTTCCTAAGACAGAAGGGTGTTACCAACGGTGCTCTCCCAAAGAGGCCATTCAGCACATCCAATATGGCAAACCCAGCTTCTGGCACAGCACTTATTTGGGCTACTCAAGTCTGAAGAAGCTTATGAAGAACAGCAGCCTTTTAAAATACTGGGTATTCCTTCTTTCCTCAAAGCAGCGTGCAGCTGCCCACTCACAGAACCATGTAGTTTAAAACAAGCTTTGACCTCCCATAAATCAGTCTCACACATCCATAACCTATGTTAGATGGCATTTTGCATGATGTAAGAGTCCCACAAATACTTAAAGACTGAAATAGTAAGAATTCAGACGGTTTCTAGATAGCACACAGGGGAAGAACAATAGCATTTGGGGTGCTTGTCTAAGTACCAGCTTGCCAGTTTTGTGGCTTTTTATTTCTTTTACTGTTTTTCTTTCCTCCATCTCCCATGTTGCCACAGATAAGGTAAGACCACAAAACGAACACATCTGACGTCTTTGTGGAACATGCTTAGAGAAAGCAGTTGTGGGAAAGAAGAAAGGAAGGAGTCCTCCCCTCAGCTCAGAAATACCCAACCCAGCTCTTAATGAAATAATCTAATGTCATTTGTACAGTGCAGGAATGCTTGTACTACCCTGCTGTCATAAGTCACTGAAATTGCAAAGAGGAGGATGCAGATTTAAAGATTCATTGTTTAAGTTTTACCACGGGGACAGAGGAGCTAGGAGTTAAGAATCTATTTGTGGCAGGATTATATAGGATTCTGTCAACATGAGATATATCCGTCACTCACAAGAATTTCATTGCACAGTCACAATTCTGTTCCATATCAAAATCAAATCACCTCTGGGACTGACTACTCAAACCTCATTCTGGGGCAATTCAAAATGGTTCTACCCTATAGCATGTGAATTCACACAGGTGCATATGCAGCTCTTGAACCTTAAGTTCCACCAGTGTCATTAGGGTTACTTACTTGTTTGGCACTGGCTGTAAACACTCTGCTAGAGCAAGGTTGGATGGCAGACTATATTATGAGATAACACAGTGTGCAAGCAACTTACCAAAGAGAATTTATCTGAACATCAGTCTAAATATTTAGCTCAGAGTTCATAAGCTCCCGACAACTGAGTTATGGTTCTTGTTTAGTGTACTTCTGTGCATTATAGAGGACCATTAACAGTTACAGTGCTATAAAAATGATCAACGACACAGAACAGTAACCATCCACACTTACGCCAGTGCATTTATTCGCGATGAACAAGAACGATCACCTCAAAAAAAAATAATATCACTGAATGTATGTAATTATAATGAGCTGTTTGGAATCAAACCCGTGTTCTTATTAAAATCTGTCATTTAAGCTCATATTTATTTTACGCTCTGCGAAAAATATTTACCATTCTTGACAGTTAATTCCCCATTTATAGATTATCAAGCTGTGTGACCTCTCCAAAGCCTGTAGTTAAATATGAGCAGCAGCAGTCTGTACAGAAGTACTCGGCAATTCCAGTGAACACAACGATGAGGTGGATATGAAAACCAGACAGCTGCTTTTACCTTTCAACCCTTCACAGCCCAGGACTCGTGAGATGCACAGGAAAGGTTTAGGCACAAGACCATCCAAACCATTTTTCCCCCCGCTGTCATTTGCCAAGGACCTAACCTTCAACTTACAGCAAGCCACTTAATAAGAACACAGAAATAAAACTGTTCTCCTACCTCTGCTTTGTTTAATTTACTGAAAATATGAAGTATCCTGCCCAAACCACAGAACCACCAATAAATGATATGCTGGGAATCTGTTCTGCCATTACTAGTTTTCATCTTTATCTTAATCTCCTAAGCCACCACTACAGATCTGGCAATGAAAAGCAAGAAACAGACAGAGCCAGGCAGAAAGGGAAGGTGTGATAAAGCTCAGCAGCTGCAAAGGTGAACACTGTGGTCTGGCTGCCATAGATGACATTATTAATTCACCAAAAAAAAAAGGACAGAATTTAGAATGGAAATAAGGAATCATCCATCATCCTTTCAGCGTTCATCAGCTGCATGTTATCTTAAATGGTAGGTTGCTAATTTGAGTTAATTTTTGTAAGGTGTCTGCCCAGAAGAGCTCAGCTCAGCGACAGCACCTGATTTGCAGTGAGGTTCTCCTTTTTAATCAGATCACCAACTACTTCAAATTGAGGCACAAGGAGGTCAAGTGAGTCAGCCAAGAGCAAGTGGTGAAGCAGCAGCTCTGTGTGAACATGAATCCAAGACCTCCTTGGCTAGCTGTGGTCAGTATCGTCTTCACTTGCTCACAAATCCTTCTCCCAGTTATGACACAAAACCTCAGACTACTACTTTGCATTCTTGGCAGTATGCTGAACAGTGGCTGAAGAACAAGTGGTAATCAAAATGATTGCTGTAAAGTGAGATCGTCCCTGCTCCTGTACACTTAGTTCATAATTCTTTGCAGTGGAGAACATTTAGGAATATATTTACCTTCCAGGGTGCAGACACTCACCTTCCTCAATTCCCACAAAGAAAGAAAAACGAAAAATTGTCCGAAGCAGCATTTCCTAAGGTAATAACCCCAGTTGTCTTAGGCCTACCGTAAATGCTGGTGTGGTTGTCTCCATTTTTTAACCCTCTGATTCATGATACGGTGTATACAGCAGGATTCCTGGTCAAGCAAAGCCTTCAGCTGGAAATTTAAAGTACTTTACTTACAGGGAGTACACCACAGCAAATCAAAAGGCTTTTAAAATCAGCTATAGCTTAGGTTTCTCAAAACCAAACCCAGAATATTTAATTCCTTACATACAAACCTGAAGTGACTCTCTGGAAGCACACCGAAGTGAAGGCTCACAACCAACTGCTTTCCTGCCTGCTGCTTTCAGCCTTGGTTTGGGCTGACTTGCCAACTTCTGTGAGCATCAAAATCCATCCACATTCTTATTTCCTTCTGTCTCTTTTCAGATCTTACACGAACAGGATATTTTCAACTGAGCAGCCTTTGTAATTTGCTCCAAAGTACTTCAAAAACCCAAACAAATCTCTCTCTGAAATAGGTTCAGCTGCCCCACTTCACTTCAAGGCAAATATCACAAACGTTAACAATTTTCCTGGGAGTCTTCCCTCATGGACTTCTCGAGTGACACTTAGCATTTGATTCTACTCCTCCTTGAAAACATTTGCAATTCTAATTCACATTTCTAAAAGTAATAATAATTAAAAAAACAAAACAAAACAAAACAAAATATTCAAGAGCAGACGGAGTGAGACATTGTCAAGGACGTGCCCACGGAACAGACAGCAAGAGCTACCTACAACGTAGATTTATGGCCAAAACCAGCCAACAAAGTCACGGCACAAGCTTGGATCTCAGTCAGCCCCAAGCTTAAGAAGGATATTCTTTGTAAAAATATCAACCAAAATGTGCATCTGCTCACTCAAAGGTGAAAACTTCCACTCCAAGGTACCCAAATAACATCTATTTCACCAAGGGCAGGGTGAGGATTCACTCGAGGGTAGAATCATAGAACGGTTTAGGTTGGAAGGGACCTCAAAGCTCAGCCAGTTCCAACCCCCCTGTGCCACAGGCAGGGACACCTCCCACCACAACAGGCCGCCCAAGGCCTCATCCAACCTGCCCTTGAACACCGCCAAGGAGGTTGTAGAGCATAGACTCACCAAAATTAATCAAAGACCACATTTGGTGATTGTGTGCTCCGCAACCTCTTCCAGTGTCTCATCACCCTCACTATAAAAAATTTCTTCCTAACATCCAGTTTCAGTCTCCCCTCTACCAGTTCAAACCCATTCCTCCTTGTCCTGTCATTACAAGATCTTGCGAATAGTCCCTCCCCAACGCTCCTGAGGCCCCTTTCAGACACTGGAAAACCAAATACACTCAAAAAGGAGGAGAATGAGTACTCACTCCGTCCACAGAAGCATCCTTAGACGGCATCGCAGGCTCAGGCTGGCAAAGGCTGCGCGCTCTGAGGGGAACCGACACAAAATGGCTGCCTCCTGGGCGCCATTTTGTATCCTCGTCAGGAGCATGCTGGGCTTGCTCTAACAAGTTGCAGGCAACTGCCTCAAACCAATCAGGCTGCAATGGCTGTCAGGAGCCCACCTGAGCCTTACCAGTGCCAATGGCTGTCAGGCGCCCACCTGAGCCTTACCAGTGCCAATGGCTGTCAGGCGCCCACCTGAGCCTTACCAGTGCCAATGGCTGTCAGACGCCCACCTGAGCCTTACCAGTGCCAATGGCTGTCAGGCGCCCACCTGAGCCTTACCAGTGCCAATGGCTGTCAGGCGCCCACCTGAGCCTTATTAGTGCCAATGGCTGTCAGGCGCCCACCTGAGCCTTACCAGTGCCAATGGCTGTCAGGTGCCCACCTGGGCCTTACCAGTGCCAATGGCTGTCAGGCGCCCACCTGGGCCTTACCAGGGCTCTGCAAAGGCCTGGCCCTTTGTCAGGAATCAGAGTTTTGTGTTTCTCTGACTTTTGTCTTTTCATTGGGTTTTTTGCCAGGGTGATTGCACCTTCCACGAGCATTTATTCTTGCTAGAGTCTGTCTGTGATAAGAGTGGATTTATCAATGCTGTCAGGTATATGACTTTGTGGAGAGGAGTATCTTGTGTGTGGGAAGCCTAGCATTAACCTCACATGAACTTTAATCACAGGATCATAGGATCATCCAGAGACCTCCAAGCTCATCCAGCCCAACCTAGCACCCAGCCCTAGCCAATCAACTAGACCATGGCACTGAACACCCCATCCAGGATTTTCTTGAACACCTACAGGGACAACGACTCCACCACCTCCCTGGGCAGCCCATTCCAATGCCAATTACTCTCTCTCTGACAAGAACTTCCTCCTAACATCCATCTCCTGGCACAACTTGAGGCTGTCCCCTCCTCGTTCTTTTGCTGGCTGCCTGGCAGCAGACTCCAACCCCACCTGGCTATAACCTCCCTTCAGGTATGTGCAGGGAGGAATGAGGTCTGCCTTGAGCCTCCTCTTCTGCAGGCTGCACACCCCCAGCTCCTTCAGCCTCCCCTCACAGGGCTGTGCTCCAGGCCTCTCACTGCCTTCTGGACACATTCCAGCACCTCAACATCTCTCTTGAATTGAGGGGCCCAGAACTGGACACAGGACTCAAGGTGTGGCCTGAGCAGTGCTGATCAAGTAGAGTCGGCAGAATGACCTCCCTTGTCCTGCTGGCCACACTGTTCCCAATACAGCCACACTTCAGTGTATTTAAAGCCCTGCTGTGAACGGAGCCAATCCAAAAGTACATCAGAAGAGCTTTTCTATTTTATTAATACAACAAAAATGCATATTTATGGTAGAATACATTAGAAAGTGTAACGCAAGCGCATCTGAATAACACCCACAATACATCTGGCTACCTTTGGCTTTCCTGGGCAGAGTTCAAAATACTCATGGCAAAGTGAGTGACTGATCATTTTTACATACTTTATCATCTCTGGCAGTGTACTCCTTGTAATTCAGAACTCAGAAACCAGCCTTTGACAGTGCTTCGGCATCTCCTGCTTAATATTCAGCACTGACACAAACAGATTTAATGGTGCTTTAGAGGTAACTTATGCTTAATGGCTTCCTTTTCGGTTGCATCCAAAGCACTGTCCTAAAAAAGGGCAAATGTGCAATGCCATTGTATTCCACATCAGGCTCACAGCTGTTCACAGGATGTCAGGGGTTGGAAGGGACCCAAAGAGATCATTTGGTCCAACCTTCCTGCCACAGCAGGACCAGACAATCCAGCTCAGGTCACACAGGAACACATCCAGACAGGCCTTGAAAGGCTCCAGACAAGGAGACTCCACAACCTCTCCGGGGAGCTTGTGCCAGTGCTCTGGGACCCTTTTAGTAAAGAAGTTCCTCCTTGTGTTGAGCTGGAACCTCCTGTGCTGCAGCTTCCATCCATTGCTCCTTGTCCTACTGCAGGGAACAAGTGAGCAGAGCCTGTGCCCCTGCTCCTGACCCCCAGCACTCAGATATTTAGAAACATTGATTAAATTCCCTCTCAGTCTTCTCTTTTCCAGACTAAGCAGCCCCAGGTCCCTCAGCCTCTCCTCGCCATGCAGTACTCCAGTCCCCTCAGCATCCTCATAGCTTTCTGCTGGACCCTCTCCCACAGATCCTGTCCCTCTTAAACTGGGGAGCCCAAAACTGAAGGCAACACTCGAGATGTCAGCAGGGACAAGTAGAGGGGGAGGAGAACCTCCCTTGATCTGCTGGACACACTCTTCCTAATACACCCCAGGATCCCATTGGCCTCCTTGGCCACCAGGACACATTGCTGTGCCATGGATGTTCTGTACCAGCACTCCCAGGTCCCTCTCCACAGGGCTGCGCTACGGCAGATCACCTCCCAACCTGTAGTGGTTTGCAAGGTTAACTCCATGCAAACTCTGGCTTCTTTAATTAAAACAAAAAAAAAAAAAAGAAACTGGCAGAAAACCTTGGAGAAAAAGTCTTTCTCAGCCACTGCTCTTAACAAGTGCAACTGAAATGAGTAAATCCTTCCACAATATGTCATTGAGTTAACATAGGAATTCCTTCTGAAGACAGCTAGTTCCAAAGTGAATTAATTTGGTTTATTTAATCTTTTTTTTTTTTTTTAGTATGCTGAAAGACTGAGGAGACTTTGATAACTGAAAACAGGCTGATATTTACACACAGGCTGAAAGTATTCCAAAGAGCAGGCGGAAGATCAAGTGCCATGATGTGACCAAGGGTTTCTCTTCATAGAATCATAGAATGGTTTAGGTTGGAAGAGATCTCAAAGATCATCCAGTTCCAATCCCCCTGTGCCATAGGCAGGGACACCTCCCACTAGATCAGGTGGCTCAAGACCTCATCCAGCCTGGCCTTGAACATCTCCAGGGAGGGAGCAGCCACAACCTCCCTGGGAAACCTGTTCCAGTGCCTCACCACCCTCACTGTGAAGAATTTCTTCCTAACATCCTGTTCAAATCTCCCCTCTGCCAATTTGAACCCATTCCCCCTCATCCTGTCATTACAAGACCTTGTGAACAGTCCCTCCCCAGCCCTCCTGTAGGCCCCCCTCAGATACTGGAAGGTTACTATAAGGTCTCCTGGAAGCCTTCTCTTCTCCAGGCTGAAAAGCCCCAACTCTCTCAGCCTGTCCTCATAGCAGAGGTGCTCCAGCCCTCTGATCATCTTTGTGGCCCTCCTCTGGACTCTCTCCAGCAGGAGACTTGAGGACTCTCAAGCAGCAGTTTGCACAAAGCACCCCCTCCTGGTAGAAGTCCACGAGCTGGGTTTAGATCAGGTAAAAATGCTAATTTGCAGCGTATTTGTTCGCTCACCATCTGACTGCAATACTCTTTGGCAAGCTCAGCTTTCTCTAAATGCTAAAAAAATGGGGGGGGGGAGGAGTGTAAGTGCGATCATATGTGCATATGCCTTTGTCAGATGGATTTCAGATACTTTGATCTCTTGCTCACTGATGCTATCTCACATGAATATAAATCTTGTGAGAAAAATAAAAGCAATAAGGGATTATTTTTTCACAAGAACTGTAAGTATTCGTACTTTAAAAAAAATATTGGGCATATTTTCTAGGAAACTGAGCTCACTGAAAGAAGAAAATGATTTTGCCTTTATTTAGAACTCCTTTTTTTTTTTTTTTTTCTCAGTGAAATTTAGATTCTTAGCATCTTCGTAAAGCATTTCTTCCATAAAAAAAAAAAATAGAAGCAGCATATTGCCTAATTTACCCTAAAGATGAAAATATTGTGCAGTCTCTGTGCTAGTAACGAAAATGATTAGACTGTAATGAGCATTTCAACCACCGAATTTCTCCTGCTTGAAAAGAATCTTTGATTCTGACCCTTATAGCTCTTACAGTAATTTTAAGTAATTGTCAAAGCATTTACCTTTTTTTTTTTTTTTTTTTTTTTTTTTCCCTGGTGGAAAACCTATTTTTGTGTTCTCCAAAACCCAGCTACTTACACTTTCAAGGGTTATTTGCATTCGCTCTGTTTCCACTGCACGTGGTCTGTTGCATTCAAAATGCAGAAGAAAATGAGAAAGCAGAAGATCAGGACCTAGTGAATTCTGCAAAAGTAGGAAAGAGCCTGACAATTTTTTATCTTTTTTCTTTCCTTTTTTTTTTCTTTTTTTGTGCGTGTGTGAGAGCCTTTTGACAGAAGCTTTCAGTAACAGAGAAGAAAAAGAGCCACACAAACCACTGCTGTTACCTAAAGCGGCAAAAAGCAAAGCAAAGAAAAAAACAAAAAACAGAGAAAAAGCACTGGGTGACAGTGCCCTCTCTTACTGACCCAGCCAGGCAGAGCCTGGGAAATCTAAAATCCTGCCCATCTTGAGGATTTGTGCTTCATTGTTTTCAAAATTATCATTCTGATTCTCCTTCACCTTTTCCCCCACGAGTGTATCTCATGCAAGCTATTTAGATGGCAACTGATCCACACAAGACTCACACGTTATTAAATGAAAGCAAACCAAGGCACAGGCACTCAGATGAATCCAATGATGAGGAAGATTTAGACAAGTAGAGGAAAAAAAAAAAAAATGTCCCTGTTGGCTTCACTTCTGGAAACGTTGGTGCAGCTGTTGCTGAGAGCTGTTCTGTAACAGAACGGCACTTAACTTAGAATCATAGAATGGTTTAGGTTGGAAGGGACTTCAAAGCTCAGCCAGTTCCAACCTTCCCCACCATAGGTGTCTAGTGGGACACCTCCCACTAGAACAGGGCACTCAAGGCCTCATCCAACCTGGCCTTCAATACCGCTAGGGAGGGAGCAGCCACAACCTCCCTGGGCAACCTGTGCCAGTGTCTCACCACCCTCACTGCAAACAAACTTCCTCCAAACATCCCATTTAAATCTCCCCTCTGCCAGTTTAAACCCATTCCTCCTCATCCTGTCATTACAAGACCTTCTCAATAGTCTCTCCCCAGCATTCCTGTAGGCTCCTTCAGATACTGGAAGGTTGCTATAAGGTCTCCTGGAAGCCTTCTCTTCTCCAGGCTGCAGAGCCCCAGCTCTCTCAGCCTGTCCTCAGAGCAGAGCTGCTGCAGTCCTCTGAGCATCTTTGTGGCCTTCTCTGGACTGGCTCCAACTCTTTCATGTCCTTCTTGTGTTGGGGGCTCCAGAGCTGCAGACAGTGCTGCAGGTGAGGTGTGAGGAGAGCAGAGTAAAGGGGCAGAATCCCCTCCCTTGCCCTGCTGCCCACAGCTGCTCTTGCTGCAGCCCAGCACACAGTTGCTGTCTGGGCTGCACTCACACTGCAGCCTCATCTTGAGCTTCTCATCTACCCAGACCCCCAGGTCCTGTTCCTCAGGGCTGCTCTCAGCCATTTCCCACTCAGTCTAGAGCTGCACTTGGGATTGTGCCCACCAATGTGCAGGACTTCACTCTTGGCCTTGCTGAATATCATGAGGTTAGCCTGGGCCCACCTCTCCAGTCTGCCCAGGTCCCCCTGGATGGATCCCTGTCCCATTTGTCACCCCAAGGTGACAAATTACACCTTTCACTGAAGTCAGCTGATGAAAACAAGGTTAAACTACTCCTAGGTTGACTTTGACATTAAGACTAGATATCTGATAGCAATTAAAGCATCTGCCCAAACTGCAGGAGACTCACTCAGCTTCATTTCATAACTGTTGAGGCAGACCACTTTGAATACAGCAACACAGCTCAAAGAAGCACACCATTATATGTTTAATTTGCAAGGAACACAAATCTTTGCAAGCTGAAAGCGTATTCAGCCATAAGCCCATATATGCACATTAAACTGTGTAACTTGGGACACCTTTATGTTTTTAGATACTAAATTATACAATTTTTAAGGTGCATTAACTACCTTAAAAGCAGGGCAATGCTGAAGCTGAGATGTCTCTCCACTAACAAAAACGAGCCTGGGATGTGGCTCTAAGTTTAGTCAGTGCTTTTTTTTCAGTCTAGCAAAAAGTTGAAGTAGACTTGCTGAGAGGAGAGTTTCCTTAAGTGCAGAAGTTAGCTAAAATGTGATACCACCACTTTCTGCCTGAGGAACAAACTGCTTTCTATAGGCAACCATCATTACATTTTGGGGGTCATATTGAGAAATTCTGCTATTTTCACCCCTTGCCAGAATTTCTCTAAGAGGCTCTCTTCAGAGCTCCTCTCCAGAAATCACTACTGTCTGTCAGAGATGTTTCATTAAGATACTTCATGAAAAGAAAACCTTTGGCTTCTTTCATGAAAAGTCTCTCCAAAATGCTCTAAGATGTGAACCCTTTCATTCTGCTAATTTAAATTAAGAATGAAGATAATGTTAGCCTCTTCTGGTCAATCAGAATCCTAGAATCAAACTGAAACAGCCTAAACGGTTTTAAAATTCATAACTAGCATATATGCCCAGGAAGGTTGTGAATGCTCCCTCCCTGGAGGTGTTCAGGGCCAGCTTGGATGAAGCCTTGAGCGACCTGTTCTAGTGGGAGGTGTCCCTGCCTATGGCACAGGGGAACTGGAACTGGCTGAGCTTTGAGGTCCCTTTCAACCTAAACCATTCTATGATTAAAAAAACCCTATATATATACAAAAGTATCCTCATTTTTGCCAGTACGGATAGGGAAACTGGTAAAAGTATCCATTTAAAAAAAAAAAATGTATTCTTTATGAATGAGGGAACTGAAATTATCCTGCCCATGAACCTCTGGGTGTTTATCCCCTATAGAGTTCCCAAACAGCAAAGACTTAACAATTGCAATATTTTCTGGTTAATAATTCAACTACATTTTGAGAAGCACTATACCCTTTCGAGAGGATGAGCTATGGTGCATTTTATGACCAGCACTGTTTCATTGCACATTAGCACAGTGGGGACTGCAGCCTGCACCCTTGCTCGCTCTCTGAGATGGCTGACTGCAGTTTACCTGCAGCAGAGGTGACAAACACTGCTGACAAGGAACCAGCCCTCTGGAATTTGATAGCTGTACCTACGTGTTCATGCCTAGTGGCCTTGACAGAGCTCTGCAAAGTGATCACAGAGCAGCAAGGTTGTGAGCACACGTCCCTTCCAGAAAGAACTGTTTCAGCAGTCCTGCATTTCCACATGTGCCTGGGACTGCATTTCCTAAACACAAACATCCAGGTATTATGATAGCTAAGGGCCCATTCTGGAAATGCAAGAAGATTAAGGTAATCAAAGCCCAAACCAGGGAATAAAGTATACAAGAGCCATTTTAATCTGCCTTGGACCTGGGAAACATGATTTCTGCAGCTCCCTAAAAGGAGGTTATGGTGAGGAAGGGGTCAGTTTCTCCTCCCTAGTAGCAAATCACAGAAGAAACAGCCTCAAGTTGCAGTAGGAGAGATTTAGGTTGGCTATTAGAAGAAACTTTTTAACTGAAAGGGTTCTCAAAGACTGGAACAAGCTCTCCAGGGAGGTGGTTGAAGGTATTTAAATGAGGCAAATATGTGGTGCTGAGGGGCATGGTTTAGCACCAGAGTTGGTAGTTAGATAACAGCTGGATTCGATGATCTTAAAGGTCTTTGGTTGGTCTTTTCCAACCAAAATGATTCTATGGTTCTACTACTATTCTACAACTTCTGGGTTACTGCTGAGGCTGTGTGAAGGAAACTCACTTTGAAGCCTTCTGAAGTTAGGAGACTTCTCTTAATTTCATCAAGCTTGGGATGAGACTCTCAGTTTCCCTGTGCTGCTGATGCATTCATCATCTACTGCTATTCCCACATGTGTCTTCGGATTGGCAGACAAAACAAAAATGCCCTATGGTCTTTGGCATGAATAGGAATGCTGCTGAAGAACAAATGCAGAATCTCTTAACTGTGAGAAACTGCTACTGAAAATGCAGACATAATTTGTCAGCTAGTATCATGGAGGCTTATGTGCACTAAAAAAAAATATGTAAACCTCAAGAAGATGTTTAAAAAATCTTAGAAAGGGCATTTTCTTCAGAAATATCTCACATCCTACCCCTCTGCTTCTCCACTCACTCTAAAATCTAGTCACTTTGTGTGTCTCTTAGCTGATGGTAGTCAAGCAAATGTGGAAAGCTGCACTGAAGGGCAAATGGTCTGCTTGCAAGGAGATACTATCCACCAACCTTGTTTTAAAGCTGTTGGTTTTGGAGAGAAAATAATGTTTTCTACATAGCTATATTCATCAGAGCATCAAAAGAAGTATCTGATGATGCCATTTGCATTAGGCTTTCTTTTCCCTATGTAAATGTAATCAAGCTGCATTGTATACGAGTAGGTTATTGTTAATTAGCATCGGCTGAACGTTTTGCTAATACCTCATCTCAAGTGAACTTTAAGGATTATGAAGTTATTTGACATTTGTTAGCTCACTGAGCTCAGCTAAGGAATAACTTTGTGTGTAGTAAATACACTCCAAGTAATAATTAGGGGTAGAATATCTGAAAGATCATGTGTTTTCATAAGGTAGCCTACCACGGTATAAATGTTTAGCAAACAGAGCTGCTCAAACCAAACGCTGCTGCTGAATGAAGTTTCCATATTTTCAAACAGTACGAATGCACCTAAGAGGTCTGCATTTGAGCAGCCTGCTCTTTTACTCTGCTACTGAACATTTCCAAGAGGAACGTCTGCATTCAAACATGAGGCTTCCACTAGCAGAGATGAAAGCTTTTCCCCTTTCAAACACATCCTAGCACCCATTGTTATAATCTTAGGAGAGTTTGAGGCACTGGAGTGCACGAAGGGGCCAGATACTGATGCAGAAATGAATGGGCTTTCTCATCTTTGCCACCAAGCTTCTCTGCAGCTTGTATAAATCAGGTCACATCGGTGACAGTTTCTCCCACAATCTTTTCTTTAAAGTGTGTTCTTTAAAAGCTCAGTAGGTGGATAAGGTGGAGCAGGACAGGCCAGAGATGAGCTCAGCTCCTATTTACATCTACTTCTGAATTCCGTCATTCTGTCTGAATGGGACAGGCACGTGCACGCACTGCCACGGTTCTAGAAAGCCATTGGGAGCAGAAGCAGACACAAGGCAAAGCAAGGTACAGATTATGTCCCGTATCTGCCATTCTCCTTGGGTAAGGCAGTTATTTTTGGCACCATGAACATTTTGGGCGCAGCGCATCTAAGGGAAGTGCTGTACCACTGAGCTTGTTAGCCCCAGAACGAGTTACTCTATCCTTCTTCTGAGGTGTCAAGATTTCCTCTTCCTAATTCTGTTACTGCTAAGAAGTGTGGAGCTGACCCTGAACATTGCAATGAGAAAGGCAACGCACAGGTAAATCAAAACACCCAGGCACACTAGAGCAGGAGGAACATCTTTCTTCCCCTTAGTATTTACAGCATAGGAAAGCAGGGGACTCTGGTTACTAAATCTGTGGCACAGTAAGTCATGCATCAAATGCACAATAACGATGATGATAACGATAATAAAAATGCACGTCTCAGCTTAGGTGCCCAATCAGCAAAGCTTCAAAGTGTAGGTAATTTGAAGCATCCCTATGATCCCACTGAAGTAATAGCCCTGATTAACTGTCCTGTTGAGCTGGGGTCACAAGCAGCTCAGGATGGGAATTTTTCGCTGAACGTTCAGGTGGGCATTACAAATTATTTATGGAAAGGGGATTTTGCATTCAGGTTGAGAAGTCTGTGCACAGGAAAGCTGATGGGAAACGAGCAAATCTTTAAATAAGAGAACAGAAAGCTACGATGTAAAGTCTCCTGTTTCAAATATCAAGTAATTATGAAAAACCACCTATGAATACCTACCAGTGAAGAAGCACTACTAATAGTGTGCAGCAAATGCTTCTTCTTCAATAATTTATACTTCATAGTACTTTCCTCACATTCCTTCCAGAGACCAGAGAGATGATGAAGAGACAAAATACGTTAATAAGTTATTACAATGCAATTAGGGTTTTAGACCTATCAGTTAATGATCTAACCACTTTGTTTAGCTGTTAAAACCAAAACTGTTGTTGAGTCTTCCTTTTTCCCCTTCTTTTTTCATTAAGACTGAATCCTACCACCAACACCCACCCCAATCTCAGCTACTCTAATTTTACAATCACAAGAGCTTTAATAGATTCGTCTTAGTGATTTGCTGCTAGGGTTTTGTGTTAGTTTAATTGATTTTTTTCCTTCCCCTCCTAGAAGATATTGGTACCAAGGAATCATTGTATTCTTTGACTGTCTCAGGTAACATTGTTATGCATCAGTAACTATCACACTTTTCATTGCACTTTCTGTTTGTTTCGGTTGTGGGTTGGTTTTGGTTGGTTGGTTGGGTTTTGTTTGTGGCTTTTTAATGTGGGGTTTTTTTTTTTTGTGGTTCATTTTAATTTATTTTTGCTGGGATCAGAATGAAAAAATGTTGGGTTTTTAAAAACCTCTTCTCAAGAAAAAAAAAAAAAATTGTACTAAGCAAGGGCTGTCCTGAGCCTCTCTCCTTGGTTTCCCTAGCTGAAAGGTTGGATGAAGTTGTGGTGCATTATGTTACAGACAGGAATCTCAGAATCCCTTTTGCCCTGGAGTCTTGGAGCTTCAGCAGTGTTGCTCAGCTCCCTGTGACAAGTGAAAGATGATGCCAGCCATAATCCCTCACAGCCTTTCACAGGATCTAATACAGCCTGCCCATGAAAGGAAGAACTCTACCTAAGGGCAGCTTAGGAGAAAACTTATATCCTCTCTTCCCTAAAACAGAAGAATGTATGTGAACTGGATATGTTGAGAATTCTGCAACTGAACAAGTTTGCATTGGGAGATGATTTCATGTTGAAGTCAAAACAGTAGTGAGGAATGAATAAAGAGGATATAGAATCATAGAATGGTGTAGGTTGGAAGGAACCTCAAAGATCATCCAGTGCCATCCCCCTTGTGCCATAGGCAGGGACACCTCCCACCAGAACAGGGCGCCCAAGCCCTCATCCAACCTGGCCTTGAATAGCCCCAGGGAGGTGTACATGGAATGCACTGTTTCTTAGGAAATTGGAGATGTCCCATCCCTGAAAGCATTCAAGGTCAGGCTGAATGAAGTTCTGAGCAACCTGATCTAGTTAAAGACTAGAGAAGTTGGACTAGACAACTTTTGAAAGTCCCTTCCACCCTAAACCATTCTATGATTCTAAAACTTTGTTAGGAGAGACCTTAAAGACCAGGAGGGCATTCCTGGTGAAAGGTGTTTGCTAGGTCCTAGCTGTTAGGTAGGAGATGAGGCATCCAGTTCAGATCTGCAGAGGCACTGAATCTTCTGCAAATTGGTAGCTGTCCTACTCTCCTCTTAGTGGACTCATATGTTCTAGCTCCCTTCCTGGCTTTGTGAAGTTATGCTTGCTTATAGAAAGATTAATGGCACTATAAGGAGAGCTTGACTCTGTAGACAGGCAACTAAGGTCTGAGAAGAGGTCTACTCTTCAGTCTTTCTTCTGAGTAAAAGCACAGCAAAGATTTAGTATTCCAGATGAGTGTTGCAACCACTAAGTTATTGGTTACTCCTGCCTAAAAATTGATTTTTTTTTCCCTAAAAAAAAAATCACGAAGCTATCAATAATTTACAGAAAACAATGTTTGATTTCTAAGAAGCCCTGATGGAAATTTCTCTCATGGCTCAGATTATCTGAGTTGGAGACTGTTTAATGAAGAGCAAACTGCACTTTGAGTAAGGGTCTTCAAAAGGCTACAGGGCTTTAATTTCTATTTTTTATTTTGGCTGGCAGAGCTGACTACTAAGTTCCCTTGTTCATCTCGTGGCTCAGATTATCTGAGTTGGAGATTGTTCAATGAAGAGCAAACTGCACTTTGAGTAAGAGTCTTCAAAAGGCTGGGGGCTTTAATTTCTATTTTTTATTTTGGCTGGCAGAGCTGACTACTAAGTTCCCTTGTTCATCTCGTGGCTCAGATTATCTGAGTTGGAGATTGTTCAATGAAGAGCAAACTGCATTTTCATTAAGGGTCTCCAAAAGGCTACAGGGCTTTAAATTCTATTGTATATTTTGGCTGGCCACCTCCCAGGTGCCCCCATTTTCCACTTCAATTTTCACTTCATGTCTCTCAGCTGTCCCTTACTCTGTCTCAACAGGGCTTTTCTTCTGGGAAAACTATATTGCAGTCATCCCTTTCCACACTGGACCTTGCATCACCTCTCCAGTATAAAAAGTTACTCTGCTGGCCATCTGAGATGGATCAAAAGCGCAGACCAGAAGCACTTCAAGGACTGAAGTTTTTTATGGATTTTTTTTTTATCCCTTAGCCTCGAAGCACTCAGTGAAGAAAATTATCTTCTCTCACTTTTCCAGTCACCTGCCTTTGACAATTTGCTGAATGTTCTGTAACCTTTCTGCAGCACACAAAGGTGGATCTTTTCTAGTCAGCTAATGATGTGCTCCTTTCTGGTGTTGGTGGCACTGGGATAAAAGACACCAAGTTCAACTTAAAACCTGAGAGTAAAAATGCAGCTTCTTTTGTCTCAGTTCTGTCCTCAGCCATCCTTCTCTCCAGACCTTACTCCAGTAAGCCAACACGTACAAAGCCTTAAGAACAAGTTTGCAGTTGTCAGCCACTTCCTTGCATTAGGTAAAATTAGAATTTCATTTCACAGCCATGAAGGGACAACTAAGTATTGAGGAGAAGCTTTATGGGAGCATTACAACATGCTTTAATTATTCAAATAAGGGATGACTCCAGCTGTGGAGTACCTGCTTTGCATGCCTTCTCCAGCCACCCTCTTTCTACAACACCTTCTGTTCTAGCTTTTACTATGAATGAAGAGAACATTTCTGGCCACAAAGAGAGCTATCTTTGCAGCAGATTTCCTGAAGACTTCCTTGAACCTCTACCACTGAAGATGTTAAGGAAAGGGCTTTACAAATACATCAGGGATAGTCCAAGTGCAGGTGAATCGAGCTCCTGGCTTCCTGAGGACTGTAGCAGTCAGTCCTCATTTTTAAACTATTTTTTTTGTTTTTCACCAGACCTGAATCCCTTCATGCATTACATATTTCTCATACATCCCTTACCCCCTGTTTGTCCCAAGAGCTGAAATAACTGACTCAGATCTCCCTTTTGTGCGCTTTGTTCCATCCCTCTGCTTTTACTAAACTCATTAAACCTTTTTCCCCTACACTGACACCGCTTCATTGTCCTTTATTGCATTTTTGGGTTTAATTAGTCTTTTATCTATATAATTAACCATTATCACCACTTAAACATTAGCAGATTGGTCTTTTGAGTTCTTTTTATTCCTTTTTTTTTTCCCCCTAACTTGTAGGCTCACATCCCTCACTTTTTACAATATAATCTGTCCATCTAGTTAGACGTCACCTTTCATTTCCTCCTCTAACTGCAGTTTCCTTGAGCATTCCACAACGCAGCTGAGCACATACTTAGCTTTCAATAGACACTTAAATGTCCTTGGGTTCAGAAAATAAAAGCAAACAATCAACCTTAATTATGTGGAAAAGGCCTTGAACAATAGATTGTGCATGCCCATAAGCACTATGAAAAATATGAACCATAGGATTTAACTTTTATTTTTCCCATAAAGATTTGGATAAAAAGCATGAGGCACTAGGCTGGAAATTCAATGCTACAATATTTGATAGGGTGCTATTGGCACATCTAACCATAGTTAGGCTCCAAGGAGACCTTATTGTGGCCTTTCAGTATCATAAAGGGGCCTACAAGAAAGCTGCTGAAGGACTTTTTAGCATGTTAGGTATTGTTAAGACTTGAGGAAATGGAGCAAAACTAGAAATGAGTAGATTTGGATTGGGTGTTAAGAAGTTCTTCACTGTGAAGGTGTTGAGACTTGGCAAAAGTTGCCCAGAGAGGTGGGAGAAGCTGGATGTGGCTCTGAGCAACCTGATCTAGGGTGAGATGTCTATGCCCATGACAGAGGGGTTGGAACTGGATGATCCTTGTGGTCCCTTCCAAACCTGACAACTCTATGATTCTATTTATCTAATACTGTTGTTAGAGGCATTCACCTTGGAAGTATAGACATGATATGAAACCTAGTGGAGACCTGCTCTTTTGTAAGCAGATGGATGTCTCCATGTATCTAAAGTGTCAGCAGACACTTTTTTTTTTTTTTAGGCAGTTCCATGCACAGCAGCTGCAAAGTGTATTTTGATACTTCTATCAGTTTGCTGACAACAGAAGCCAAGTAAAGTCTTCCCTCTAGTTTTGAATTCCTGCAAAAGTCAGAAAGGTCTCAATTGTAGTGTTGATCAGGGCCAGTACCTAGTCCATACTATTTATTAAATCAAAATGCATCCTTTATTTATCTTACAATAGAAATAACCACACTGGTGGGATACAAGGATGCCTATAACCTTCTCTGAATCCACCAGCAGACACCATCATGGAACTACACAGCTAATACCAAACCCCATGCACATCTCTTCCACACAGTAATACTGCTTGCTCTGTTCCCTAGTAGTACTTTCTTCCCTGTCTCTCTTAGAGGAGTGTGTCCCAGGTGGTCCACACTTGGCTGTGCTGAAAGAAATAGATGACAAAGCAGAAGAGACATGAGTCTACAACAAGATTCCACAATATATACCTGTAAAAATATCTCAACTATTAAAATGTTTTAATGACTCCTGAGACTTCTGCAATTAAAATAAAAATAAAGTTCTCTTTAAGTTTCTAGACTGAAAGCTTTTCTTTACTGCATTAAAACAAAGTTCTCCTTACTTTTCTAGACTGAAAGCTTTTCTTTACTGCATGAATATAAAGTTCTCCTTACTTCTCTAGACTGAAAGCTTTTACTTACTGCATGAATATAAAGTTCTCCTTACTTTTCTAGACTGAAAACTTTTATTTACTGCATGAAAAAAGGTTCTCTGCTTTTCTAGACTGAAAGCTTTTCTTTACTGTATGAAAATAAAGCTCCTTACTTCTCTAGACTGAAAGCTTTTATTTACAGCATGAAAATAAAGTTCTCCTTACTTTTCTAGACTGAAAGCTTTAATTTACAGCAGGAAAATAAAGTTCTCTTTACTTTTCTAAACTCCAAGCTTTTCTTTACTGCATGATGCAAAGAAATTGCTACTTGACAACCACTGCAGGTAAAGAAGCTCTACGGACATCTCAGTTACAGAGTCAGAGATCTTTTCTTCTGATTTTGTTCAATCAGTTTTTAATCTTGATCCTTACAGTAGATTATAAAGACTCCTGGAACTCATGGATGTGAAATCTACACCAAATTGTGAATTCAGAACTACTTCAGACTAATTATTTCTGTACTTTTCTAACAGCAGCCAAACCCTTGCACTTTTGCATTAAAAAAAAAAACAAACAACAACTTTATAAAAATCTTCACATCCCTGTGGAAAAACCTTCTGAAAAAATCACAGCAATGTGACAACTTTACCTGACAAATAACTTTACGATTAAACAGCAGTACAAAAAAGAATATTTGGGGTTGAGTTTGGGTAATCCAAATATTGTTTCTACTATTTTAGTGTTAAATAACCTTCCATTGCTTTTATTTTAGAGTCAGTTTAGAAGAGCCCTGGAAAACAGGTAGTGTGCCTTTCAGAGAGCATTACAGAAGCCATAAAGTGAGTGAAGGGCTGAATACCTAAATTGCAGCCACTTAGAGAAACGAATGCTAAAGAACGTGCTCATATCCACGCACAAATTTCAGCACATTCCTCTTGCAAATTCCAAACTTTATTGGGCAATGTGCTTCTGAGCACACACATTCTTCAATCCCTGCTCTCAGTTACATCTTTTCTGCATGAAAAATTTCATTTCGCTGATGGCAGAAAGGTAATTGTGCCTCTCACAGCCTAAGGGGTCTGCTCTCTTCTCCCTGTGCTGATACAGCTCTCATCCACATGAATGAAAATTATGCACACATGAGGCGAGAAGAATTGGACTCTTTTCTGACATGCCATAGCAAAGCAGCTACCAGGATGTGGTTTGTGTGCATTCACCCTCCAGTGCCCTCCTCCTGTCTTTAAACTGCTAATTGTGAAATGGTAATTAGTTAGTTCAGACTGAAAATCACTGCTCCACCTTCCAGGAAAGGATACAACATTAAGTTATGCAGAGGAGTATTATGAAGAACTGCAAATAATGCTGGCTCAGCTTCTCACTTCTTTGGAACACGGAACTCCCAACAGGAATTTTCCAAGGGAAAAGGCAGACCATTGCAACCAATATTCTTTTTTTCATTATCCAAGCTCCCTCCCAAATTCCAAATTGGGGACCAAAATCCCCTTTCTGTATGCCTTTGAATGAAAAAAAACTGACAAAAAACATGCTTAAACATTTCAAAATGTCGTCTTAAAACCCGATCAGACCAACAAAGAAATCCAGGTATTCTGTAGAACAAAAAGAATGAATTAATGTCCTACTATTTATTTAAATATAACTGAGCTGAGCAAGTGACATAATGAAAACAAAAGCTAGCCCTAAGTGCTTCAAAAGACTCTTCAAATACTACTTTTTTTCTTCTTTTATATTTCAGAGATTTCACAGATTCCAACCATTTGTTTTGGAAGTTAAGGCCAAATCACCCTTGTGGGTTTTTTTTTTTAAGTACAGAATCATTTATCTATGATTATAGAAGGGATTCTTTGCAGTGTAGTCAACCTCTAACTTCTTTATAGCTTCTATGTTTCACACATTACATTCATTTTTAATGATAACTATATTAAGAACTAGCCAGAAAAGTAATGCAGATTTTCACTTCCGAAGATAAATGAATGCCTCAGTACTTGATTGATGAGGAGAGAACAGAAAGGCACACATAATACACCTCAGCCATCCACCTTTCTCTATAAAAACATCTTTTCTTTCTGCCTTAGCACTTCAAAACTCACTTTGAAAGTCACAGGATAGAGTAGCCCATCACAGGCTCACAGGATGTCAGTGGTTGGAAGGGACCCAAAGAGATCATCCACTCCAACCCCCCCTGCCACAGCAGCACCAGACAATCTAGCTCAGGTCACACAGGAGCACATCCAGACAGGCTTTAAAAGGCTCCAGAGAAGGAGACTCCACAACCTCCCTGGGGAGCCTCTGCCAGTGCTCTGGAGCCCCTTACAGGAAAGAAATTGCCCTTTGTGTTGAGCTGCAACCTCCTGTGCTGCAGCTTCCATCCATTGCTCCTTGGCCTATGCCAGGGAGCAAGTAAGCAGAGTCTGTCCCCCCTCTCCTGACCCCCAGCCCTTAGATATTTATTCACCTTGATTAAATCTCCTCTCAGTCTTCTCTTCTGCAGGCTAAGCAGCCCCAGGTCCCTCAGCCTCTCCTAACCATGCAGTGCTCCAGTCCCCTAATCATCCTTGTAGCCCTCCACTGGACCTTCTCCAGCAGATCCCTGTCCCTCTTAAACTGAGGGAAGTCAACCAAGGAAGGCAGTAAGGAATGCCTGTGAGAGCAGACTTGATCATCTCATAGTCACACAGCAGCCAGCTGAGGTCACTGGCTTCCAACAATCCCTACCACTGACTTTGAATGACTTTCGACCAGGCTCTAACATCACTAAATACAACCAATATGATTGTGCAGCAGTTCTACTGGATCAGCACTTTTCCTGATGAGGTGATGGACCTCTTAGGCGGACTTCACACTAATTTGCAATGGGATACTGTGCAAATTTCTGTTTGCAGAGATCCAGTAAATGTGGTGGGAGGGTGTGCAATAGCCATCCTGGACTTCAGCTCAAAGCATTAAATGTTGGCTGTAGTTTCATTTCTTTTTAATATGTGGCTATGGCTGCAGGATAAAAAAAACAAACAAACAAACAAACAAACTGTGGTGGTTTGAGGCTAATTGGAATATTTTAATGAAGGAAATTAGGACATTGGTTGTGAAAATAATGATGATGTCTGTATCACTCATTAGTTTGCCGTGAGGGATAAAAAGTCAAAACATAAACAACGTTCTCTCATTTTGTCCTGGGAAATTGCCCTGTTCCTTTCTCTGTCTGCTCTGTGTTGTTAGTTTTAATTACTTCCTATTAACCCTGATCTGCTTTGATATTTAAACCTTTAATCTTGGCAGATAACACTTAAGCTTTTGCTGGCTGCTGCTTTGTTTTTCTTTGTCCATCTGAGGTGGGCTGGGGGAAATGGAGAGGAAGTAGCTTGGAGCCCTTCTTTGTCCAGGAGGGGATTTGGATTTCTGTATTATTTCTACTTGTATATAACTGTAAATATGTAGTGGTTTAGCAGTTCCCTG
>VWZI01017165.1:60162-71131 GCA_013396835.1 Psilopogon haemacephalus | reverse complement strand
AAACCCTCAACCAAACAAAAACCAACACCAAAATAACCCAGAACTAAGCCATACAAAAACCAAACCAAACCACCTCCTCCTCCAAGAACAACACAACCCCAAAACAAACAAACAAACAAAACTACACATTCAAGAGAAGTTAAAGTTTTTCCTTGCTTGTTTATCCTCAACATAAATCTTAAGATTATTTTCATAGAATCAGCCAGGTTGGAAGAGACCTCCAAGCTCATCCAGCCCAACATCTCACCCAGCCCTAGCCAATCAGCTGGACCATGGCACTAAGTGCCCCATCCAGGCTTTGCTTGAGCACCTTTAGGGATGGTGACTCCACCACCTCCCTGGGCAGCCCATTCCAATGCCAATCACTTTCTCTGGCAAGAACTTCCTCCTAACATTCAGCCTATATCCCCCCGGCACAGCTTGAGACTGTGTCCCCTCCTTCTGTTGCTCCTTGCATGGGAGAAGAGCCCAACCCCTCCTGGCTACAACCTCCCTTCAGGTAGCTGTAGACAACGAGGTCTGCCCTGAGCCTCCTCTTCTGCAGGCTGCACACCCCCAGCTCCCTCAGCCTCTCCTCACAGGGCTGTGCTCCAGGCCCCTCCCCAGCCTTGCTGCCCTTCTCTGGACACATTCCAGCACCTCAACATCTCTCTTGAATTGAAGGGCTCAGAACTGGACACAGGACTCAAGGTGTGGCCTGAGCAGTGCCGAGCACAGGGGCAGAATAACCTCCCTTGCCCTGCTGGCCACACTGTTCCTGATCCAGGCCAGGATGCCATTGGTTCTGCTGCCCACCTGGGCACACTGCTGGCTCATGTTTAGCTCCTATCTACCAGCACCCCCAGGTCCTTCTCTGCCTAGCTGCTCTCCAGCCACTCTGTCCCCAGCCTGTCACACTGCCTGGGGTTGTTAGTGCTGCCTGTGGTTGTTTTAATTGATTTGATTTTAATACAATCAACTCTAGATGATGCCTAAATCTGTAGTTTATTTCTCCTTAGATTTCTAACGTGGTCAGTGAAAGAAAGGTGACTCAGGAAACCCATTTAGACTTCACATGGGGAGATACACAGGAGCAATTTCCACATTTATTACAAAATGAGTCTACAACCTCACCAGATCACTAACCTGGACATCTTTATTCCTTAACTTTGGTCATCAGCAATTGCATTTGATGAATGAATTAATAAATGAATCATCAGTTCAACCAATTAGCATCATCAGACAAAGTGGCAGAGAACATGGCTTTGGTCTATATTGATGCACATGTTTATGGATTCGGCTTTGGCACATCAGATGTGGCCTATTCCATGGCATCTTTCTGCAAAGTGACAGAGTTTGTAAAAACAGAGGGAAAAAAATGAAAATCAGAAACCGAACCAACAGAATTTCAGATATTCCTGAAAGCCCCATTTGACACCCTGAGCTAAAAGGCCACTGAAGCCAGGTTTTGATTGCAACCACCACCTGCAGTAAGCAGTGACTCTGGTGTAGACAGCTGGGTCAGATATTATTTCAACCTGAGTGCTAGGAGTTGAACAGAGCATTCCTCTGTGGCGTGCGTTCGGGGGTATTTACTTACATATTTTTAGCGCAAATGGATTTTGGGGTTTTAAGTCAATAACTCTCACTTCTGTGGGTGCATTTGAAGGATGCAGAGGTGATACTCATTCCTGTTGGATGTCTTCTAAAGGGAGGATGCTGCCTTGGCTGCTGGTGGTGAAAGACAAAGCAGTGTATTGACACAAATGGGGATCACACTCCTCCTTTCTTGGCACTCAGGGAAAGGTGGTAATTGCCAGGTAGGATATTAAAAACATCCAACTAATAAAGCAACATATTAGGTGTTTCCCAACATTTTAATCAAATGCTACATGAATTTAATATAAAACACAGCAATAATTTAGCTGCTATTTTCACGAACGATAAATTAATTTTTAATAGAGGCATCGCTGTTGCTTCATAAATTCACAGTTCCTTAAATATTAGGCTGAAAGGGTCCCACTTAGCCACACAGCTGCTGGCTACTGATTATTTTGAAGAACTATATTATGCTAACAGTAATTTCCTTCAGGGAGCACCTGAGGTAAAACAAATCAGCTTCCCTAAACTATCTTCAGAGCTCTACCAAACAGAAATAGAGCAGAGATACAGGCTGGGGGAAGATGAGATTGAGAGCAGCCCTGCAGAAAAGGACCCAGGGGTACTGATGGATGAGAAGCTGGACATGAACCAGCAATGTTCACTAGCAGCCCAGAAGGCAGCATCAGAAGAAGTGTGGACAGCACATCCAAAGAAGTGATTCTGTTCTAAGACCTCACCTGCAGTACTGTGTCCAGCTCTGGAGACCCCAAGAATAATATGGACCAGAGGAGAGCCACAAAGGTGATCAAAGAGCAGGAGCAATTAATAGAATCATAGAATCGTAGAATGGTTTAGGTTGGAAGAGACCTCAAAGATCAGCCAGTTCCAACCCCCCTGTGCCATAGGCAGGGACACCTCCCACTAGATCAGGTCGCTCAAGACCTCATCCAGCCTGGCCTTGAACACATCCAGGGAGGGAGCAGCCACAACCTCCCTGGGCAACCTGTTTCAGTGCCTCACCACCCTCACTGTGAAGAATTTCTTCCTAACATCCTGTTCAAATCTCCCCTCTGCCAATTTGAACCCATTCCCCCTTGTCCTGTCATTACAAGACCTTGTGAACAGTCCCTCCCCAGCCCTCCTGTAGGCCCCCCTCAGATACTGGAAGGTTACTATAAGGTCTCCTGGAAGCCTTCTCTTCTCCAGGCTGAAAAGCCCCAACTCTTTCAGCCTGTCCTCATAGCAGAGGTGCTCCAGCCCTCTGATCATCTTTGTGGCCCTCCTCTGGACTCTCTCCAACGGTTCCATGTCCTAAAACCTAGAACCTAAACCATTCTAAGATTAAGCTGACTAAGGACCAAACAAGAAATGTTTATTGCCACAACATTTTCATTCAATTCTCAGACCCTCAGTGGCCAAGCACTTCAATTTCTGAAGGCTACAATGGCTTTATTCTTCTCTGACTGATATCGCTGTGTTCCCCACATTTACATTTCGGCAGAGAAAAATGCTTTTCTCCTCCTGAAAGCTTTGAATTGTTTTCAGAGCGAGGAAGACGGAGGCCTGGTTTCTCTGCCTGAGAAGAACTGATATTGACAGTCGAGCCGCGGCTGCAGCATAGCAGAGCTTGTTCTTGGACCCATTTCCATAGCCCCGGGGAATGTACTGTAAAGAATTTCAGTAAACAATTATGCTTGCACAAACAGATTCAAGCTGCTACAAATCACTTCCTTTCTTGTTCTTAAACAAAACTATTTAACACACCCACCGCGTGACTTTGGCAGGTTGTGGCAGAGACAGCTGAAGCGCAGTTTCCCCGGCCTTAAAGCATTCCAGGGGTTCCAACGAAGCACTGCTTACTTCAGACCACACCTCACACTGAGGGTGGTGAGGCACTGAAACAGGTTGCCCAGGGAGGTTGTGTCTGCTCCCTCCCTGGATGTGTTCAAGGCCAGGCTGGATGAGGTCTTGAGCGACCTGATCTAGTGGGAGGTGTCCCTGCCTATGGCACAGGGGGGTTGGAACTGGATGATCCTTAAGGTCTCTTCCAACCTAAACCATTCTATGATTCTATATATGTTGATGGATAGATGGAAGAGTCAGAATTCAGAAAGGACCTTAAGACGTCTAAAATAGAGTAAACTGCAGAGGACAAGAAGTTTAACTACAGTGAGCATACCCAGACTCATAACGAAACAGATATGTTGTGGCAAGACCTAGAGATAAGGAAGCCTTAGTAATGAAATGGAAACGGAATGCAGGAAAAACAGTGAGGGTTTAAGGCATGACACACAGCCTCTACATTCAACATGGCCCTCACTTAGAGCCTGTGTGTCAACTCCTGCAATTCAGTGTTTGGTGGTGTCAGGAGCAGAGTGACCTTAGAGGTCGTAAAAACTCTGATAAGAAGGTAAAACAAAGAACTCACAGTTTTTAGATGTTAAGCAGAGGTATTTTGTATCAAGTAGAGATGTGTGACTTCATATTTTTCGTTAAGCCAATCACTATGTTAGTTTTAGCTATTCGGATGGGTAAATAGCCAATAGAATAGTTACACGCTGCCTTCTTTACAATATCTAAGCATTGTAGTGGTTTAGCAGTTCCCTGCCCCCCCACCTTTTGTAAACCCCCGCTACGACTCAGAAAACACTGGAAGTTAATAAATGAAGCTTTATATTTACAGCAATGCACAATCTACAAGCAAATATTTACAAGATATAACAGATATTTACAGATATATACAGTGAAAAGGTAATACAGACACCACAGCCCTCCCGGAGACCAAAATCCCCAAGAGAGGGTAACCAACCACTCCCTACCACCTTTCCCCCCTTCCCCAGTCTTATCTCACCACCTGTTGATGCTGCAGATAAGCTGAAGTAGATCAGTCAGAGAGATTAGTGGCAGGAAGGAGTTAGTAATTTTACTCTGAATTAGCTAAAAGACAGAGAGACAAAGGAGAAGCAGCTGCAGTCAGCACAGACAGAAGCAGTCTGCTAATCTGGTGGTTTTGAGAACAGTTCTTAAAAACAACTTTTTTTTTCCTTTCTCAGTAAAACTCGGTGAAGTGCCACAGCGTTTACCTCTCTCAGCCAATAGTCTAATTTCTCACTCAAATCCTCCAATTAGCTCAAACCAACACAAAGCGTATATAAGATGAACAAATGCATGTAATCCATGGAATAAACGGAGTTAGTTTGTATCAAACTGTCTCCCCATCTCCTTGTTTCCAGCACTACAGCTCAACAAACGACAGTATTAAGCAAAAAAAAGCACTACATTTTATTTCTCTTTCAGGTATACCACTAATAAAAGCCACTTCATGTATATTTGCATTATAATGCTAAGTAGAATAGAATATATTCTCCTTCCCTAGGCACCTAGTGACAGAAGAAGAGGACACAGTCTCAAACCACACCAGGGCAGGTTTAGGCTGGACGTTGGGAAGAAGTTTTTCACAGCAAGAGTGATTGGCATTGGAATGGGCTGCCCAAGGAGGTGGTGGATTCCCCATCCCTGGAACTGTTTAAAAGGAGGCTGGATGAGGCACTAAGTGCCATGGTTTAGTTAAGTAGAAGATGTTAGATGATAGGTTGGCCTCGATGATCTCAGAGGTAATTTCCAACCTGGTTAATTCTGTGCTTCTGTGATATTGTAGGTATATTAAGTGAAACAAAACAAGAACATAACCAAAGGAGAGCATGAGATATCTTCCAGTCTGAGGATAAGTGTTTCAAATTTAAAGAAAAAAAAAAAAAAAAAAACAGTAGCAAGATTTTCAAACCCAGTTCAATGAAGCTCATTTTCAAAACATTTTGGAGTTTTGACTTTAGGGGCTCCTTTCGAAGAAGTGTCAAAGGTACTGAACACTTTCAAAGAAACCTACAGATCTCAAAATTCCATTTCCACCAGATGTATAAGCTTACCACCACCAATGCTCCTCCTTTATCCTAGACAGTGAGGAGCACAAGTCACACTGGAAGTCAGACAGCATTTACATTTTTGGGCTTTCGTCTTAAATTTTAGCATCTGTTTGACTATTTTCTCCATAACAGAATCAGGCACAACAAATGCTACTTAATGACTTTTTAATCGTCAATAACCCTGGAACTGAACAAAATCAATTTTGTGTGTCAACATAACTTGGAAAATATATTAAACCTGAGTATAGCAAAGTCTCAGCAGCACCTGAACGTGAAATTGCAGTATATTCTTTCCCTAATCCTGTCTCTTTTTCCAGAATTGGAAAAAAAACCCAACAAACCCACACAACAAAACCCAACTAAACAAAAAACCCCAACCAAACCAACCCAATAAACAAAAGAATAGGACTGATACCACTTTAACACCTAAAAGAGGATGTAACAGACCTGGGAATGTGTTTGCAGTGCTGTAGAGGATACCACTAGTCCTTTACCCATACAATGTTAGCTAACAGGGAGGATCCCCAGTGCTGAATGCTTTACAGTGCTGAATGCTTTACCATAAATTTGGTGGGAAAGTACCTTTGTGTGTTGGCATTTACTATGCAAATTCAGGTGTACATTGGGTTCATGTCTGGTGGGGGGTTTTGGTAATTGTGGAACACCCCTGCCTCCAAGTTGGGCTGGCCACAGACCAAGGCTGCACCAAACAGCCCACATAGGACCCTATGTTGGAGGAGGAGGCTGCTCCTGAAGGAGGCCATGGCTGGATTCCTAATCATGGAATGCTATCAAAATATCATTAAAACTTAAATCGCACAAATATTAGTCACAGGTTAGTGGCATTTTCTTAAAGATTGATATAATTGTCCCTGCCTATGGCAGGAGGTGGGGACTGGATGATCTTTGAGGTCTCTTCCAACCTAAACCATTCTATGATTCTATAATAGACTTTTATAGAAAAGGAATATAGGACAAGCAATATTTTCCATTAAATCTTGCAGTGTGAAAGTAGGTCAAGTCCCATGCCAAAAAAAAAAAAAACCATGTTGGAAACTGATTTATTCGTGTCCTGGAATATGAAAATTAACCATGTTTGGTTTCATCAAAATACAGATTCCATATTATAATTTGTGCACACAGTGGGGTTTGTATATTTATTTTTTAAAGCAAGCAGTGCTTTCAGGTGCCAAGTGATGCAATGGTCTTGATTCTAAGTGCAAAAATAACTGTTTTCTTAAGTGCAGCCCTTCTGATGTACTTAATTAGCAGTTCAAACCACAAGCACTTGGAAAAAGCGAGCTGTGCAGTAATTATTTTTCACTCTGCTTCACTTCACTCTTTCCCCCATTCTTCTGATGCTATGGCCTGACTTCAGTGGAAATTAGACAAGGGAAGGAAACAAAAAGATGTTTTATAGACATCCAGAACAAAGATTAACTATGAAAAGGGTTGAAGACATACTCAGAAGTGCCTTGGATCATGCTTAGAGGTGACAGATTAAACTTCCTTGAAAGCTAGCAGGCTGATGTCTTGATTTTCCTGGCAAACAGGAAAATCCTTTCCGTTTTGCCACTTCCCACTTTGCTCTTGCCTAGAATCACAGAAACATGTAAATTGGAAAAAAAATCTTTAAGATCATTGAGTCCAACTGTTATCTAAATCTACCTAATGTGGTGCTAAACCATGACCCTTAGTACTGCATCTATTTCCTTCAGGTCCATTTGTTTACCAGCGGAGTATCTCCATCCACATCATGCCACTGGAACCTGTCCTTCTATCTGCCAGTAGAGCAACGCCAGCAAACAGCCCTCAAGCACACTCATCTCCTTTCCAGCCCACCTCGGTGACAAGTGGCACTGGCAGCTAAGGGACAAGTGGATGCTCCTTTTACCTTCTCTCCATTACTGCTACACTCCTTCATTTAAGCAGCCCTAGATTTGCCACTGAAGGCACTCTCACCCAGTTTAGCACCAGGCACCCCACCAAGCCACTTGACTCTAAAGCACAATCACTGTGGCAAGAGGGCAGAACAAGCCTCTGAGGTGTACATAAAGTCTCCCCATGGATGACAAGTGTCTCTTTTCCTAACTGTGTGCACAAACTTCGTCTCTCAAATTACTGAACCCACGGCAACAATCCTAGCAGTAATCTTTTGCCCAACCAGGCATGCCCTGCAAACCTCCCTGCTTAAGGGGAACATTTAATCTTAGTGGTGATTTCACTGGAGCCAGTGGATCTCACCTCGCCCAGAGCTGTTCAAACTGGTTTCCAGAGTTCTATATATTTTAACAGACTGCATCATTTTTTGTCCATTTAAAATCATTAGGTCCTGAATTTCACCAACAAAATAAGTCTCTTTGGTGGTTTAAGCAGTTACCTGCCCCCCCACACCTTTTGATATAGACCCGGGCTAGGATTCAGAAACACTGGAAGTTGATAAATGAAGCTTTCTATTTACAGCAATGCACAATATACAAGCAGATATTTACAATGTATAACAGATATTTACAGATATATACAACAAAAAGGTAATACAGAAACACCACACCCCTCCTAGAGACCAAAATCCCCAAGAGGGGTAACCAACCACTCCCTACCACCTTTCCCCTGTTCCCCACTCTTATCTCACCACCAGTTGATGCTGCAGATAAGCTGAGGTAGATCGGCCAGGGGAGGTTAGTAGTAGGGAAGAAGTTAGTAGTATTACTGAGAATTAGCTACCAAGGCAGAGAAAAGGAGACCATGCAAGAGAAGCAGCCACAGCCAGAGTGGTCTGAAACCATCTGATATCTAATGTTTTGGGTGCAATACTTAAAAACACTTTTTTTTCTTTCTCAGTAAAGCTCTGGTGAAGTGCCATCCTGTGTTTTCCTCTCTCAGCCAATAGTTTAATTTCTCACTCAAATTCTCCAATTAGTTCAAACCAGCACAGTCTCCATTCTTCAAATCAGATACAACAAATTTCAGCTGTCAAAACAGTTTTGTCTCCCCTCAACTTCTCCAAAGTATTGTTTAGAATATTGTTTCTCCTTCTGAGAAGATATTATTAATATGATCAAAACTATTTCCCTGCACTGCAAAGCTATTCTAAGCCAAACAGACTGGAGGCTCTGCAAGGAGCTGATAATAAATGTCTGTGGTCTAACGTACCTAAACAGGCCTGGTGCATCTTTTATCATTTGTTTACTTGAAGCAACTAATCTTAATGCACAATGGAGCACACACTTGCTAAATACCAGAATGGAGCAGGGAATATATCCAGGATTGCTTTTCTGAGATGAAAACTAACTAAAATACAACATTAAGAGTTAACCCTTCGCAGCAGCCAAGCGCCCACACATTGGCTTTCTGATTGCCCTTTCCCACACGACAGGGTGCAAACAGAAGGAATGTAGGAAGACCCAAGGATCAAAATAACAAAAATTTAATAGGTGAACCAATAACTGAGTGCTCAGCATGCCTAAGAGTTACCTGGGAAGGTGAATATCACAAGCACGCATGTCCCCACCTTCTCCTGTCTGTGTCTCTTTCTGCTCATTGGGGATAGGAGTGCAGAGTGGGTAAAACAAAAAGCTTTGACCCCATGCAAGCACTGTTCAACGCCATCCAACCCCTTGGTGTGTTACCAACATTGGTTTAGTCACAAACCCAAAATCATTTGGGCTTCTGGGAAGCAAATTAACACCATCCCGGCGAGACCAGATGGGTACACCACAGCAGAGTATATTTACTTCTTCAATCAAAGCATTAAAGCATTATTTGTGTTAGCAGTATTAAATTTTGGGCTCTCTGGAGTCAACCAAGGGAGTGCTGTAACATTCAGTACTCATGCATCATGCATCCAAGCTTCCCCTGCTGCGAAACAGTTAGATGAGATTGTTAAACATCTTTCACTGCCAACTGTCATCTAAGTCTATGAAGATTGTCTGTTTGGATGCTTTGGATGAGGAATAATTTTTTTTAAAGTTATTATTTAGACCAATTAAAAATTAAAATTGTTAAAAAGAAAAAAAAAAATCCCAGATCACTTTCATCATAAAGTTAGAGAAGAAAATATAGGTCTTGATGTTACTGTGCTGAAGGTGAAAGGGAAATAACATGACAAAGGAAAATGAACACAGAGTTAGAACAAAAATGATGTCTTCTCAAAGTGTGGTTTAGGATATGCTCTTTCATTCATTCTCTTTGAAAAGTAGTTGAAAGAGGCTTAAAACAATAAATTTGATTTTTTACATTTTGGTTTTGGTTTTTTTTTTCCCCCTAATTATTATAAAGAGCCAATTTCTATAAGGAGGTGTGCTGGTTTGGGGTTAATTGGACTGTTATAATGACAAAAAATAGATTATAGGCTGTGACAAGAAGACTGTGGTGATGGCTACCTCACTCATAGGTTTACTGAGATGTATAAAAACAAGGATTAGACAGTGTGGCTCTGTCTGCAGAGTCTGTTGGTGCCTGTCTGGCATGGAAAGAAGGTGGAAGAGTGGTTGGGAGCCCCTCCGGGGGGCCTCTGATTTCTGGGAGGGGTATATTGTTTCTGGATTATTTTTAACGTGTATATTTCTGTATATAGCTGTAAGTATTTGTAATCTATTGTAAATACCTGCTTGTAAATTGTGCTAAGCTGTGAAGAGAAAGATTCACTCCTTGAACTCCAGCTGGCTGAATCTAGTCTGGGTGAATTTATTGTTTGGTGGGGCAGGGAACTCCCAGATCATCACAGGAGGGCACGGGAATGAGAAAACTCTTTGTAAAAATGAATGATTCAGGTAAACCAAACTTCCTCATGTGCTTGCAGATGAATTTTAAAGGCAATTACTTTTCAAGTTTAGCTGCTAATGTGGTACTTAAAGCTGGTGTTCTGGAAAGAAATATTTTGATTTCTGCACTATTTTATCAACAGGGGCTTAATTTTATACACTTTGGGGCTGTAATCATCAGGCCTAAAGAACAAAATTCCACAGTGCTCAGTGATTCAGAGAAGTGGGGACCAAGAGTGAGGCTGGCTCAGTACTTGCCTATTTTTAATTAAAATTTTGTGATCCAGAAAATAGTACAGTTGTAGTTAACGTATTATCATATCAATAGGGCCCTAATTTTCTATGCTTGTTTACTAAACGATCTGTTGAATGCAAAACAGTGGTTTGATTAATTTTCTGACTTACTTACTCCTTGCACAAAGAGCAGAGTGACCCTCCTATTATTTGAAAGAGAATCTTGCTTTCATGTATTTGTTGCAAAAAAAGCAAGTATCCTGATGAAAATTAACTACTAACCGCCAGGGGCTGGGGGGAAATGTTGTTTATGCTACCAATTGCTAGAAGCCACTCAGTAGGAGTTTACTTACTAATAGTTTAGGCAGTTTTTTTTGCAAACACCCCAATGGTGTGACACAGTGAGACTCAGAGATGGCTTCAGGATTTCACAGCCCACACATGCACTGGAAAAGAAAATAAAAGGGG
>VWZI01017165.1:39962-56057 GCA_013396835.1 Psilopogon haemacephalus | reverse complement strand
GGGGGGGGGGGGGGGGACGACGACACAGGTAACTGCAAACCCACTACACTTTCAAAGACCTGTAGCCATTCCCATATCAAAATATTATTCCCTAAATCAGCCACTTCTCACAGATCGAGTTTCTACAGTCAGTCAATTACATTTGCTGCTATATTTTCCTCAAACCATCCGATGTCAGCCAAAAAGTCTCACACACAAATTAACTGACAGCTCTAACGTCTGGGTGCCATTCACATCACAGCCATTTCATGGCTTCATTTGCTGCCATTTAAAGCAATCCCAAGCAGGCGATTAAGACAGATTTTGTGCGTCCTACGATCCCTTCTTCAGCACCAATTAGATTAAATTAGCGTCTCTGACTCCAGCAGCACATCACCTTTTGGAACGAAGAGAAATCCTTACGAATTACTTTCTGAAGGATTCGTCCCATCTAGAAACCAACTGGACAGTTCTATCAGAAAGTCAATAAACGCAGAAATCAATGAACTCCTAAATGGCCAAATTTCTATTCTCCTTGTTCCTGCAGACAGTGAAGCACACTGTAGTATCCCAGCTCCACCTCTACTTCTGTGAAATCATCAGCAAACTTCTGTTTAGTGATTCAGCCTTGAGTAAGGTTGTTGGTGTTTGGTTATTTATTGTTATGCCCCTAGAAGCCAATGCCTGTTATTTTCATGTTATCTTTTTGCCCTGTCTTCACTAAGTTTACGAGAGTGAGGTTCCTTGTTATTTCAAGCATGAAATTACTCCAGTTACAGAAATTACACAGGCTGAAGAGCTAAGCCCAGGAACTCAGGTATGAAGTCCATCTGCCAGACTGATCAAGGGGAGACCCCAGGGAGACCTTATAGCAGCCTTCCAGTACAAGAAAGCTGGGAAGGGACTTCCAGCAAGGGCATGTAGTGATAGGACCAGAGGGAATGGCCTGAGGCTTAAGGAGAGCTAATTTACACTACATATTAGGAAGAAATTCTTGCCAGTGAGGTTGAAGCAGGCTGCCCAGGGAGGTTGTGGATGTCCCCTACCCTACAGGTATTCAAGGCTAAGTTGGATAAGGCCTTGAACAACCTGGTCTAGTGGAAGGTGTTCCTGTCCTGCAGGGGCTTGGAACTAGATGATCTTTAAGAGCCTTTCCAGCCCAAACCATTCCATGATTCTATGAATCTGTGAATTATGTAAACTCGCTTTAAACAAATCTGGAACAACACAAAGCTTGCATTTGAAGAGTGAACCTGTGGCTGAAGTAGTTCCATTCTTTGAAAATTTAGGTTGCTACTCTACAGAACTCAGATCCCATAAATGCCCCTTAATGATTTAAGGCAAATGGGATCTTGAGGTGTATTAAGAAGAGTGTGTCCAGCAGATCAAGGGAGGTTCTCCTTCTCCTCTGCTAAGCCCTAGTGAGATCTCATCTTGAGTGCTGTGTTCAGTTTTGGGCTCCCCAGTTGAAGAGGGACAGGGATTTGCAGGAGAGGGTCCAGCAGAGGATTACAAGTATGCTGAGGGGACTGGAGCACTGTCTGATGAGAGGCTGAGGGACCTGGGGCTGCTTAGTCTGGAGAAGACTGAGAAGGCTGGGGGTCAGGAGAGTGGGACAGGCTCTGCTCACGTCATTCCTGGGATAGGACAAGGAGCAATGGATGGAAGCTGCAGCACAGGAGGTTCGAGCTCAACACAAGGGAGAACTTCTTGACTGGAAGGGTCCCAGAGCACTGGCACAGGCTGCCCAGAGAGGTTGTGGAGTCTCCTTCTCTGGAGCTTTAAAGCTAAGCATGGCATACAAACAACAGGCTAATAATTTAAACAACATTTTTCTTCTTGGGAAGCTGAGTACTGTCTTAAATGTAAGAATGGTGATAAAATGCCACTCAAAGTCCATGGAAAATTCTCTGAGCGAGTCTCAGCACTTCTGCTTCTCTTTGTGGCTTCTGCCAAAATCAGACATTTGTCAATAGATTCTTTTCACTCCTACAAGCAGACTTGGAACAATTGTGGCTTTTCATAACTATGATTTCATTTCTAGTTCAGCTGACAGTCTTATGTTCTTTGTTTTCACATTGATCTCCTTTCATTCAGCTACTTGTGCACTTTTTGTGTGGCTTCTCCTCGCAACCAATATTTTAGGGGTTGTGCTCCTACATGTACAGTCTATATGACACAAAGAATCTCAAACAATCCAAAGGGACACCACATGTGCACCCACAGAATTGTTATGATTGGAAAAGACTTCCAAGATCATCAAGTCCAACCATTATCTAACTCTATCAGGGTCACTACTCCACCATGTCCTTCAGTATCATATCTGGAAGACTTTTAAATACATCCAGGGATGGGGGATTCACAAAATAGTCCAACAAAGCCAAACAGGTCTCAATGCAGTGTTTGGAGGAACATCCTAAGGGACATGTCTGCCCCAGAAAGGCTGACCTCACTCCACTGAATTTTGAGTTTGAGTCATGTTTGAAATTTCAGTACTTCCAGCTCTGCATCTTTCTTGTTTGATTCTGTCTTCCTTTTTCTAGACTTGGTCAGAAGTAAAATGAACTTTTATGCCCTAACTTGAGGACAGAATCCTGACTTATTAGACTATTTTTCTCAATATGTCTGTTTTAGTGGTGTTCCTGTAATTCTGAGTGTCCCTGTTTCAGAACATGGGAAATGGCTTACCTGGTCTCCACTCTCTCTAACTGTATTGTGCAAAACTCAACAACTGTATAAACGAGATGGATGCTGCCAAGTGAGGAACCCAGGCAAGCTACTGTATCCAAAAGCCTCTCTGCACTGAGAGTTGGGTTAGATCTTGGTTCACTTAGAGCTCCTTACAACAAGACACACTGTCTGCTGTCTTCCTAAGCTAACATCCAAGATGTAAAACTGAGAGGAATCCAGCAGAGGAGCTCCCTCTCTAGGCACTTGCAGGCACCGTGACTCCAGTCTTGCACTTGGCTTTCCACAGTCTTTCTCAAGACAAACAGAAAAACTGACCTCTCCGAGAGTGAAGTATGGTCAGCAAAATAATAAATCACTTTCACTATCAACTGCTTCTGTTCCAGAGGAAAACAGTTTGACACAGCCAATTAATTTTCTTTCTGCGAGATAATCTCTCCTCTATCTGCTCATCACAGCCTATAGAAAAGGTCAACATTAGCATGAAAGGTCACTCCATTCTGGGTTTCCATCAGAGAGATTCCTTGATACTGTAGATTTTGCTTTGAGATGCTATCACTGCCTTGCACTTATGAGAAAGGGAGCTCTTTTGCCCTTTACAAAACCCCCTCAAGATATACACACGTGGCATCACTACATGAGACCTGCCTAGTCTGAGCTACCACATTTCGGATTTAATATAAAACCTAAAGCAATTTCCTTGCCCAGCGAGGACAAAAATAAAATCAACTCTCATCTCTGAACGTGCTGCATAATGGACGTAGTCCTTCTGCTGGTATTTCATGAAAAGGTGAACCTTCAGCAGCTACAGAAGAGTGACTGTTTTAATTTTTTTCTCCAGCCTGGAGAAGAGAAGACTTCGAGGAGACCTTATAGTAACCTTCTAGTATCTGAAGGGGCCTACAGGAGGGCTGGGAAGGGACTGTTCACAAGGTCTTGTAATGACAGGATGAGGAGGAATGGGTTCAAATTGGCGGAGGGGAGATTTGAGCAGGATGTTAGGAGAAAGTTCTTCACAGTGAGGGTGGTGAGGCACTGGAACAGGTTGCCCAGGGAAGTTGTGGCTGCTCCCTCCCTGGATGTGTTCAAGGCCAGGCTGGATGAGGTCTTGAGTGACCTGTTCTAGTGGGAGGTGTCCCCGCCTATGGCACAGCGGGGTTGGAACTGGCTGATCTTTGAGGTCTCTTCCAACCTAAACCATTCTATGATTCCATGATTCTGTCTTTAAAGGAATTTCACAATTCCTTCTGAAGCAGAAGGGGTTGCTTGTAATAACAACAGCAAACCAATCAAAAGTAGGGGGAAGAGTAGCATCAGAATGAGGAGGCAAGAAAATAAAGAGGAGGAGGAGGAGGATCTGGTCTACTCAGAGCTCATAGCTCTTCAGCCCCTCTCTGTTCACATGACAAAGAAAACTAACATCAGTCCATAATCGGGCTGGGACAGATGTCATATGTGCAGGGGGAAAGAAGCATGCAAAACTAAGTTAACCTAACTGCCAGTCTCTCCTTCACAGTACAGTGCACTAATGCTTCCTAGGAATTTACAAGCCCATCACAAAGTAATTCCAAAAGAAAAAAGAAAAGAAAAGAAAAGAAAAGAAAAGAAAAGAAAAGAAAAGAAAAGAAAAGAAAAAAACAAAGCATGCTTCATTTACTATGCTCAGAGAAACAGCAATCAGATTTCATACGACTATCAGAGGAGAATAATTGCTATCTATCTTTAACACTACCAGCCACCCCAATTGCTCCAGCTCTTACTAACTTCTCCCTTCTCTGTTTCTTTATACTATTATCCTACTTATTATCCTGAGACTATCAAAATTTGCTGACCAGAAAACAAAATAGTGCTACTTCAGCTAGCTAGAATGGCATACGATATTATGGCAACTGGGTACATAGCACATCTCAGGGTGCCTTTTAAGCAAACCAACAAATAGACACATTTTAATGCTGGTATTATGTCCATTTAGCTCAGCACTGCCCACTTAAATCAGTGGGCTCCTCTAGAGGGATCAGCATTGCTGATTTTGTCAACCCTCTGCTGGCACAGAGCATGAGCTCAGCAGAAATGAGTCAGCCAGACATCAGCTAATAGTATCCATGCTCTGCAAGGCCATAACGAAGTTTTCCATCACTCTTTCTTGGAAGCTCTCTCTCCCAGCCACAGGCACAGTTTGCCAGACATTAAAAGTAGTAAGCTGCAGGAGAGAAATGGCTGGAAGCTCTTCAAGATCACCACAATACAAATGGAAATCGGGACCCAAAGAAATCAGGGTCCTGTTGCTATTTTGTAATATAAAGGATATTGTCCAAGTATCTGTTGCCAAATGCTGGCTGGTTCCTGAACTTTGAGTGTCAACATTCTTCAGTATGTCCTTTATCAGTGATACTTCTCTTTTATATCTTGCAACAAGAAGGACCAGCACCAACTTTGTGATGGTTCTCTGTCTGTGGAGGTGGTGTACTGTTCTGAGTGACCTACCTACATCCATCCTCTCTTTTGCTCTTTTCCTTTGCTTGATACCTATCTACACCATCCATTAAAATGAAGTTTCTCAGAAATCAGTGATGACTTTATAATCACCAAGAGGATAAGGATCTCTCCACTGGACATTGATTCAGTGCTGAGGCATATTTAGAACCATTGGAGGACAACAGGAGTTGTCTTCACATCTCACTATAAAGTGATTAATAGTGACAGATGCTGAGAGTCTGCTGCGTGCTGAAAATGTGTTTTAATTTTTCTGAACATAGAGGGAAAGACATCATAGCCATGTGGAGAGAAAGAGTCACTTTATTGCAGCCAAACATCTGCAGTGGCTAAAGCAGCAGCACTGCCTGGCCTTTGACACAGGCATCAGCACTGAGCTACCTTCTGCTCTACTATGAAACCTTTCACCAGAACTCACAGACAAACTGTTAGAAAATGCTTGGATATCTGAAGGGATGCTTAAGGGCACTAAGTGCTTGAGGTGAGGCCTTACCAGTGCCAGTATAGGGGCAGAATTACATCCCTTGAACTTGCTGCCTATGCTATTCCTCATACAGGCCAAGATGCCATTGGCCTTCCACACCATCTGGGCACATTGCTGCCTCATGTTCAGCCAACTGTCCCCCAACATTGCCAGGTCCCTCTCTGCCTGGCTGCTCTCCAGCCACTCATCCCCAGGCTGCATGGGGTTGTTGTGGCCAAAGTGTAGGAACCTGCACTTGGCCTTGTTAAACCTCATACTGTTGGCCTCAGCCATTGACTCAGCCTGTCCAGGTCTCTCTGAAGTGTCTTTCTACATTCCAGCAGATGGACACCACCTCCCAACTTGATGTCATCTGTCAATTTACTAAGGTAGGCTCAATCCTCTCATCCAAGCCATCAGTACAGATGTTGAATAGAATCACAGAATAGTTTGGCTTGAAAGGGACTACCCATGCCTACAATAAGCAGGCATAGGATAGATGGTGGGTTAAAGTCTGGTTATAAATAATGAAAGATTCCTGAGGAATAGGGAAGAAGTAATGACTGGCATGTTTGTTTTTTTTTTTCCCAGTGGAAACATAGCAAAACCCTAAAGGACTGGCAGGCACAAGGGAAACCTAAAACTTGAGTATTAGTGGGAGGTGTCCCTGCCTATGGCATGGGGGGGGTTGGAACTGGATGATCTTTAAGGTCTCTTCCAACCTAAATCATTCTATGATTCTATTATTTCACTTGCACAAGTCAATCCTTTGCCTCTTATGCCACACTTTCTTTCTGCCATTGGCATATTATAGAATCATAGAATGGTTTGGCTTGGAAGTGATCACCAAGTTCCCAACCCCTGTGCCATGGGCAGAGACAACTTCCACTAGATGAGGTTGCTCAAGGCTCCACCCAACTTAACCCAGAATGTTTCCACTAGATGAGGAGCTCTGGCCCCTTGAAAGAAAGGGAGATGCACAACTTCCCTGGCAAGCTGTCCCACTGTCTCACCATGATGTGCTTTATTTAGAAACACACAAAAAAAGGACTATTTAAAGTGTAATTAAGAAAGATTTCCAAAGGATGTATCTAATGAAAGTAGGCCTTTATTTTCACATGTTTCTCAGCTCCACTGAGCAGATCTTTGTTCTGGAGTTAATTGACTCTTTCCCAGCACAGCTTTGATTTTTTTTTTTTTTTCTTCACCTGTTTGATGTTGCTTCAGCTTCTATTTGTTCAATAAGCTACTGACAAAGAGGGAAGGAAAGAAAACAAGAGCAAACGATCCATAGTTTTCATGGTGGAGAAAAACAGGCACATCCACTCCTCAGACACAAAGGACAATGTGCAGAAAGCACCTTCATAGCACCTCCCAGAACACGAGTTTCAAAGCAGCTTTATGAAATGGGGGAGGCAGAAAAGGTAAAAAGAGTATTTTAGTCAGAATAACACAGAAATTGATGTCCTGAAACCACTTGCTTAGTTTGGAAGGAAAGGGGTAAGTCTCAAGGGGGGAAAAAAACCCTCAAAACACAAACCACAACAACAACAAACCCCCAACAGCTCCAAAAGTAAAACCAAAAGGAAGCTGTAATTATTTTCCAATTATTTCACAGAATGTTTGGAGTTGGAAGGGACCTTTAGAGATCATCAAGTCCAATCCCCCTGCCAAAGCAGCATCACGTAGGGCAGGCTGCACAGGAACACATCCCATGGGGCGTTGAAAGTCTCCAGAGGAGACCTCTCTGGGCAGCCTGTTCCAGAGCTTTGCTACCCTCAGAGCAAAGGAGTGTCTCCTTGTGTTGAGGTGGAACCTCCTGTGTTCTAGCTTGCACACATGGTTCCTTGTCCTATCCTTGGACACCACCAAAAAGAGACTGGCACCTTCATCTTGACACCCACCCCTCAGGTATTTAAAGACATTGTAAGACCCCCTCAGCCTTCTCTGCTGAAGACTAAACAGCTCCAGGTGTCTCTGTCTTTTTTCATAGGAGAGATGCTCAAGTCCCACACCATCCTCACAGCTCTCCATTGGATTCTCTCTAGCAGGTCCCTGTCTCTCTTGAGCTGTGGAGCCCACAACTGGACAAAGTATTCTAGGTGTGGTCTCACATCCCCTCCTCTCCTCCCAGTAGTTTTTAAATCATTGGGGTTTGTGCTTTGTTTGTTTGCACAGAAGATTCATATGTCTCCTGAAAATGTAAATGAGAGACATTTCTACCTTTCTTCATTTGTTACATTTGAAGCCAAGTGCTAATTAAACATGGTTCACTTCTTTCCTCTTTTGCTTGTTTCTATCACCTTCCCAACAATCATTTCCATATTTGTGTTCTAGAGCTAATTTCTATCATATAACCTGGCCTTCACTAATGATGAATTCAGGAGGCTTGAGGAACTCTAGTTCAATCCACTCTTTCTAATGAAAACAGGCTACAGAAACACTCCTGCAGCATCTTGAAAGTACTACTGAATCACAAGAGGACATGGCTCCATTTCACTGCAAGAGCTTCCTCAGGAGCTGATAATACAGAGGTCTGAGAGGAAAAATCTCCCTGGAGCTCTTGCTAGATTGGAAAACTGCCCAGATTGCAGCAGATTAGCATAAAACACTGCACACCTGGCAGAGCATGTCCCTGTATCTCTGCACTTCTCTGCTCCCATAACAAATTACTTAGAGCAAACAGGACTCTCTATTTTTACACCGCTCCACTCTCCACCCAACCAAACAGAACCTGTAATTTCTTTTTTTTTTTTTTTTTTAATTCTCAATTTTTCATTTCCAGTCACTCAGCCACGAAGAATGAGCAGTCCTCTCTCATTTATTACTGAAGAGTGTGTTAAGAAGTTACTGGCACTTGTTGCCATTGTGATTTCTGTTGATCAGTACATCACCGTGTGAGAGCAGGAGAACTCAGGGCTTAGTAGATAACACTCAGCGTGCATAAGGATGGCAAAACCTGGGTCCCTTTCGTGTTACAGTAGATGAGGTGCCATTTGGTGGGGCTATTTGACAGCTGTAAGTGGTTATTTGCTAGTCTGTGATCTAGTCAGAGTCCAGAACATGATTCTGACAGGCATGGCACAATCATCATCTCGTGGAAGAAGCAGATGTTTGCTTGCAGAATGAAAGGCTGTTTAGAACAGTGGGGCCAGCAGCACCAGAGAAGGGATCGTCCTCCTCTACTGGTGAGGGCACACCTTGAGTACAGGGTTCAGTTTTGGGACCTCCTCCACAAGAAGGACATTTTGTTGCTGGAGAGGGTCCAGAGAAAGGCAACAAAGATGGTGAAGGGTCTAGAGAACAAACCTTCTGGGGACTGCCTGAAAAAAGAATGGGGTTGTTTAGCCCACAGAAAAACCTCATTCTCTGTAACTCCCTGAAAGGAGGTTGGAGCCAGGTGGGTGTTTGTCTCTTTTCCCCAGTAACAAATAATAGAAGCAGAGGGAATAGTCTCAGGATACACCAGGGAAGGCTTAGGTTGAATATTAGGAAAAAACTTCATGACTGAAAGGGTTCTCAAAGACTGGAACAGGCTCTCCAGGGAGATGGTTGAACCCCCATCCTGGACGTCTTTCAGAGAGGGAGAGCAGTGGTGCTGAGTGACATGGTTTAAACACCAAACTTGGTACAGTTAAATAATGATTGGACTCAATTTTAAAGGTCTTTTCCAACCAAAATGATTCCATGATTCTATCATTGTTTTTGAGTGCTCCTGCACCAAAACCACTTTATGCCTTACAGTTCTTCAATCCATGTGTCCAACTGGAAACCCAACTCCATGTAGTAGGAAACAGGAAAACACAGGATGAAAACAAACCAAACCCCAAGCAACACAAAACCTCACCAATTTCTAAGAGGCTGGGAAAAGATGTTAACACACAAGCTGTAAGGAGTGGCCTAGCCCTAATGTTACTAATGAGCTTAATGTACATAATGCCATGAGCTACCTCCTCTGAGGATCATTCCTTCCTGTTTAGAGCCCTCAAAAGCAGAATCACTTCATAGAATCTGAGCTGCCTCACAGAATTTTAAAAAAGAAATTTAGAAGATGATGCATCTGTGGATGTAGCTTATAAGGCAGCACCTTTCTTCCACAGCCTGCAGCTTGCTCAGATGAGAGCAATCATATTTTCAAATGAGAAGTGGGTCAGCAGAAGGCAGCTACTCTAAGTTGTCATTTCTGGGAAAGGTTTGGCACACATTCGGTTGGTTGTTGTAGCATCAAGGTTGCCATTTCTGTTGAGGTTTCTCTCTGGCAGCTTTTTCAAGGGGCTGAATACAGGAATTGTATTATCTGGGACACTGTTTTGTTTGGATCTATTTTTAGCTCAAGTGGACAGGCTTTGTTAACATATTAAGCTCTGCAGGAGCAGCAAACTTTTGTGTTTTGCTGAAATACGTTGAGCTTTAAAATGCTGCTCTTGAAAAACAAACAAACAACAACCTTAGCTTATTATCTACACATATGTCCACACAGGTGGTCCAGTCATGATAGTTTGCCAGGAACTTGTCACTATTTTCATATTAGCTTGATTTCTGGGGAAAAAAAAAATTGGTCTGCTTCACAAAGGTTCTCTTCAGGGAAGTTTCCCTGTCTGGTAACACTTTCTGCTATTCCAATCTTTTCTCATATCTGTATCCATAGAAGTTTCAGTTCAACAGGCCAACTGTGGAGGAGACTCCAAGAAAGCTTTCTGAAGACAATAAAAGTGAAGTCCACAGACCTTCAATGTCAGTCACAAAATCACGGCTGTGTTCACCTCCTCGAGATATGGCCACGGAAAATAACTTTGTCATCAGTGTCAGTCCTCAAAGAGGAGATGACTGATGGAAGTGAGGTGCTAAAATATTTCATAGTACTTGAAATATTGTAAAGTTCCATCTACTGTTACTCTATTAAATGCTTCAGCATGGTTAAATATTAAGAGTTTAAATTACTGAAAAAAAAAGAGCTTAGACAACTTCAAGCCTGGGCCCATCTCTGTGGAAACAGAATTGTTTCAGTTGGAAAAGTTCTCCAAGATCATTCAGACCAACCATCAGCTAACACCACCGTGGTCACTGAACCATGTTCTGAAGTGCCACGTCCACATGTTTCTTGAATGTCTTCAAGGATGGTGATTCCACACCCACCCTGGGCAACCTCACTGATCACAAAATGCTCTAGGTTGGAATGGACCTTTAAAAGTCATCTAGTTCAACCCCCCATTTCACACCTATCACTGAGCACACACCAAAACACAGAAGTTGGCACCTGAATATCAGAGAAAGTTTATCACAGTGAGGCTGAGCTGGCACAGGTTGCCTGTGAAGGTTGTGGGGAGTTTCCTTGGAGGGGAGATAAACTCAGTGTTGTTATCTGGAGCTCTCTGCACACATCCTGGGAAGCCTGCTCTAGGTGATCCTGTTTGAGCAAGGCAAGATGATTTCCAGCAGTCTTTTACAACCTCAACCATTCTGTGATTTTGTAACTCATGAGCTAACCAATATAGGAAAAAAACCCCAAACCAACAAACAAACAACCACCAAACTATAATCAAAATGCTACAAGACTTAATTTAACACATGGAGGGGAAAAAAAGAAAAGAAAGAAGTCAAAGAAAGAAAACAGAATAAGGCAGGTTTAGTTTTGGGTTGTTTTTTTAAACAGAGGCAAGAGGGGAGATGAGGAGCAAAAAGATCCACACTAGAAGACTGTTACACACAAGTGATGAAATTACCAATCATGTAGAAAGGGCAAAAAAAACATTCAGGGTTAGGAAAACAAATAAGACTGCATAGTCAGATCCCAGTGTGGCAACAAAACCATTTACATTCTAATAAAACCTGAGGAAGATGTTAAAAAAGAAGCTTAACAAGGCCAGACAGTTTCAACCCAGCAGGCCAACATTTACCTGAGAAGGTCACTGAGTATTGCTCCTGCTGATTTTCTGTTACCCTCGGAGCACTGACACCACCAGACTGAAAGAGTGTGCAGGTACTGAAGGATTGAACAGACTCAAAGTGCGCAGCTACCTTTGTAATCAACAAACCACTCCAGCTAACAGAGCTGCTAGACACAAGAACTGAACTTCATAAAAATTTAAAGATGGTAAATCTATTTAAGACCATAGAACTGTTGAGGCTAGAAGAGACCTTTGAGATCAAGTCCAACCACGGCTCACCCAGAGTTCACAATCCCACCACTGTTGCTAAGTCACTACCACTAAACCACATCTCTGCATCCTCTCAACACTTCCAGGGACAGAGATTCACCTACCTCCCTGGGAAGCCTGTTCCAGTGACCAAAAACCCTTTCTGTGAAGAAAGTTTTCCTCATATCCAACCTGACTGTCCTCTGGCACACCTTGGGGCCATTTCCACTTGTACTGTCCCTTGTTACATGTGAGAAGAGAATGCCTCACACCTCAAACCCACCTCCTTGCAAGGAGTTGTAGAGGGCAACGAGGTCTCCCTTCAGCCTTCTCTTCCCCAGGCTAATCAACCCCAGTTGCCTAAGCTGCTCCTCATCAGACCTGTTCTCCAGACCCTCCACCACCTCTGTTGCCATTTTCTGGATGCATTCCAGCACCTCAATGCCTTTCTTGCCCCAAAGCTGAATCCAGTACTCAAGATCTCCCCCTGTACTCAATACTGGGGAGACCACAATAATTTCCCTGGTCCTGTTGGCCACACTATTACTGATGCAGGGTGCCATTGTTCTGGCTTGTGCAAATCAACATGAGCTCCTAAAAAATATCTATCTTTTCCAAGTATCCTGAGGTTTTTGATGGTTTGAATGTAGGGTTTTATTGCTGAGATGGCAAATTTACATCACACCAAAAGCACAGATGTGTGTGTGTGTGTGTGGTTTTGCCTCCCCTGACACCCTGTGCAGTTTGGATTCTGAAGGCATGTGTCTGGCAGCCTAGACTCTTTACACCAAGACACAGAGATAGAGTAAAACATGACATACTAAACAGCTCAAAGTGTGACCATACTGAAGGGGACAACTCCTTTCAGCAGGAATCAGTGGGAAACTGATTTCTAAAGCTTTGTTATTTCATACCTTTACTATTTGAACTGCAGTTCAAATTGACAGGTAGGTTAGTCAGAAAAAGAAGACAAAAAGAAACAGGCCTTGAGCCATCTGGTCTAGTGGCAGGTGTCCCTGCCTCAGCAGAGGGGTTGTAACTAAGTGATCTTTAGGGTCCTTTCCAACCCAAATCATTCCATGATTCCTTGAAATGTGGGCTTGGGACTGCAATTCACTCACAGCATTCCTTTGACACCATTTTCTCATACGTATAATATACCTGCTCTGTACTCACCTGAAGTCTGAAAGTGTATTTTAAGTACAAATACAAAGAGAGTTAATAAAAATATCCCTTTAAAATGATATTGTAATCATTGTTTGGGGGGGGAAATAAAAGGAGTCCTATCTTCATCTGTAATAGCTGATTGTCTGATTTAACATGCCAGTGTTCTGGCACAGCAATTAAGCACTGAAGGAATTTCAGCTAAATTATTACCTGTGCACCCAGCTTTCACATGGGGATGAATTAATCAGGAATCAACGCAGACAATCTCACTTATTTTCAGGCTCAGCAAATTACTTGATACGGTGATGAAATCAATGGAGATCCAGGAGAAGTCAGCTCGTCGCTGGAGGATAGGGTGGGGAGAAGGCAGGGAGCAAGATGATTATTAGGATGAGAAAGGAGGTATAGGAGAAACTGCAAATAAATTAAGAGCAGAAACAAATGGGTGTGTGGTCTGGTTTTTGGAAGAGGGCTGAAACTGTAATGGATACCATCTTTTACCTAGAGGGAATTCCACTATCATTTCTAACAGCTTGGCCATAGCAGGGAAGCAGCAGGTGGGACATTCATCATAAGTCTGACAGTGTGCCCAGCAGCATAATTTTTTTTGGGATGCAAGACTGAAGGGAAGCACATTTGAGAGTACAGCTTGCTGAAGCTTGGGAGGTGCAGCCAGCAGAGCCTGTCCTCTGATTCCATTTCTCACAGAAGCTGACTCTTCTCCACATGCAAAACTAGTGCTGTGGGTAGGCAAAGCTACTCTCTGCTCCATTTCTGAGCAGAAAGAAAACGTGTTAGTGATGTTACTGTCATTGTATGGAAGACAACCCTCTCTTCAGCCTTCCTCTTTTTTTTTTTTCTTCTTCCACTGTACTGAGCAATAGAGGGAGCAGTTACTTTTAATTATTTTTTTACATCACCTTTTAACAGATATTCAACTTTTGTATGTATTCAGGGCAAAGAAAAGAACATTTATGAGCCCTTTCTACATCTCACTGACAATCTGGGCAGAGTCTAGAGATCTTAGGAAGGCATTTGGTTGAAAACTGGGTCAAGAGGGTGTAAATTAAAGAATTTTGTCTTCTTGATTGTTGGTTTGGTTTTAATAGGTAGGGCTTTTCTTCAGCCACAGTCCTGCTACTATTTCCACACGTGTAACTGGAACTAAACACACACCCCAGTTTAAGTGCATTTCAAACTGTGTTTCGAGCACTTTACAGCAGTGACATTTAAACCTGGTACATAAGACATAAACCCCTAAAATATACTGCAATTCCCTTGCCTGCTGGGGTGCATCCCATTGCATTAGGCCCATATATTGTCAACCTTCTATTTGTCATGGCAGTAATTTTTCTTTTTCTTCTCTGGCAAGCTTTTCCAACCCAAACCATTCCATGATTCTGGGCTTGCCATCACAAATTTTCTGCTGCCCCTTAGGGAAATGGACCCTTGCAGTCTCCTCAGCTCATCATCTGTATTCCTTCCCTCTAAATTCTTGGTTTCCATTGTGAAACCAGTAAGTATTGGTAGAAATGGGCCCTTAGAATCTTCTCAGCTCATCTGCTGATCATCATCTGTAGTCCTTCCCTCTCAATCCTTGGTTTCCATTGTGAAGCCAAGAAGTATCAGTGGAAATGGACCCCTGCACTTGCCCCAGCTCATCTGCAGATCATCATCTGTATTCCTTCCCTCTCAATTCCTGGAGACCATTGGCTTCACAGTAAGTACCGACCTAACTATACAAGATGATTGAGGAATCATAGACCTACAGCTAAGGCTTTATCACCTTTTAGGTGATAAATAAAATGGACAGTGAGACACCTCCAGATTTGATGCAAAAAAAAAAATGCTTACAGGCAGGTAATTCCTACGTTCTAGAAAGAGAGGGAACAGAGAGAAATGCAGCATGCACAGGGCTGATTTCCCTGAGCAGAGGTTACAGAACATCACATGATATAGGAGCTGTACAAAATGAAGCAGAATGTCTGTTTTAGTTAGACAGATGCCTCGACAGCTCATCAGATATCCACAAGAAAATGTTGCTTTCCCTTTAAGTAGACTGGGACTCCCAACTATTCTGAAGTAATGATAAATGTTCATTCTAAAATAGCCCACTCCTTTGTGGGATGGAAAAATCCTTTGACTAGAACAGTTCAAATGCTCCCTGGCTACTAGGAAGTATTTTTAGCTCCTTCTTTTATTTATGCATTTAAAGTTGCAACTCAACCTGAGCTTCTGCTAATTCAAATGCAAAACTGGCAACAAAGTTCCCAGCTGCGCTGAGTGGATCTTAGTAGCTGATTTATTTAAGACGTAGTTTTGGAGTGTGTACGCAACTGAAAAGAAAATATTTGATAAATAATTTAAACTACGATAAATATTAACATCAAAATACGAACTGCAAGTGTAAATAAATCTTTCAGGCTCTCATTTGGCATAGCGTGACCACTGGGGTTAAATGTCTGAAAGAATCACCTCTATGGGAGGTTGGAATGCCAAAAACTTGGAGATTTTCTTTAGGGCAGGGGAAAGAGGTAAATGTGAATGCCAATACCCTTTTCTTCTCTGAATTATCAGGTGCTCAAGCTGAAGGAACAAGCAGGAGATGGGCAGCTACTACAGCAGGGCATGAATATTGAGACAATCTCTTAGGCAGGGACTTCTTAACTTAGCAAAGAGGCTTATAAAACTGCTAAGTTATCAAAGCCCTAGATGTGCCTGAGTTCTTTGTAAATGCCAAACATCAGTCCTGGGAATGCTTTCATTACATTTATGGTATCCTCAAAGCCTACACTGCGAGTGGCTCAGAAGAATTGATTACTGCAATTTCCTGCGCCACCAAATGCAGAGATCCAGCATCTTCTCTGCAATTAGCTGGTGGTCTCCAATTATCTACCTAAGCAATGCCAATAAAGTAGCTGAATAAATGAAGTGTAATACAGATGAAATCAATATTAGTTCAAAGGATGAAGTCTGAAGAACCTTTTAATCATTTCTATTATCTCATACCAATGGGCTGAATCATGAACTTGTCGCTGACAAAACCTGAAACCACACAGTTCTTAAAATCTGTGGCACTGCCTCTGTTCCCTTCAGTGTGAGAAGATTCAAGATATTAGACTGCACCCTTGCCTCACAGACCTTTTGAATATTTCAAAGTATAATCCC
>VWZI01017165.1:11627-39942 GCA_013396835.1 Psilopogon haemacephalus | reverse complement strand
CCTTTTTAATATTTCAAAATATAATCCCCCTTTTTTTTTTTTTTTTTTTTTCCCCATTTGGATCTTGGAGATCACGCCCTGATCAAATCTGAGTTATAACAAATTTTAGGAAGAGTTTAAGTTCTTCATTAAAATAGTGAAGACTAACAAAATTAAACAAATGGCCTTCCAGTATCTGAAAGGGGCCTACAGAAAAGCTGGGGAGCGACTTTTTAGGCTGTCAGAGAGTGACAGGACTAGGGGGAATGGAGCAAAGCTGGAGGTGGGGAGATTCAGAGTGGATGTGAGGAGGAAGTTGTTCAGTATGAGAGTGGTGACAGCCTGGAATGGGTTGCCCAGGGAGGTGGTTGGGGCCACATTGCTGGAGGTGTTTGCAGCCAGGCTGGCTGAGGCTGTGGGCAGCCTGATCTAGAGTAGGGTGTCCCTGGGCATGGCAGGGGGGTTGCCATGATCCTTGTGGTCCCTTCCAACCCTGACTGATTCTATGATTCTATGAAATGCTCAGAGAATCCTTGAACGGTTTGGCTTGCAAGTCACTTTAGAGATCATCTAGTTCCAACCTCCCTGCAGTAAGCAGAGACACCTCCTCCTAGACCAGATTGCTCAAGGTCACAGCCAACCTGGCTTTGAACACTTCCAGGCTTGGAGCCTCCAGAACTTCCCTGGGCAACCTGTTCCAGTGCCTCTTCCCAGTGCCCGACTGAAATCTAATTATGCATAAGCATCTAAATGATGAAGAACAATTGAATGTAGTATAATGAGCTCTGTCTGACCTGCCCTAATTAATTGTTTTAGATGCTATATATTGATTTTTTTTTTTTGGGGGGGGGTAGAGGGGTGTGTTGTTTTGGGGTTTTTTGTGGGGCTGGGGGGTGGTTGTTGTTTGGGGATTTGTTTGGTTTTAATATGAACTACAGAAAACTGAATATATTTTGGAAAAAAATGTACAGGCTGCTCTTTCATTCACAAAGAAAATCCAGGCTGGAGCTCCAAATTAGATAAGTGGGTGAATTTGGTAACCTCATTACAAAGGAACAGCAGTGTTTTATAAACTTACCAGAGAGATAATCAAGAAATGGGAACCAGCCCTGACATATGGTGAGTATCAACACTACCCTGCACTGCGCAGATTAGCACTAATTTTCCCAAAGCTGGGGCACCTGATGGAAGAGATTGATGCTGCTTCTCTGATATGTTTTTTGTCTGAACTGGCTGAAACACATTTGCAAGTCCATCTACTTTGGTGGACTAAGCATGACTGATATTTAGGAGATACAGACCTGGTGGTAGCACACCTCAAGATTTAACTGGTTATCTCACATCTGACCTATGAGTCAGATTGCTTGGAGGTAGATCAGCTTCCGCCAACACAGAAAAGGTAGAAAACATCCACAGCAGTGTGTTATTGCCCCAAGCATGAAGAGCCTTACAAACCATCAAATATTGCTGGAATTAACAAACATGCTGGAATTAATAAACATTCAACATGAGACCTGCTGCTTGAGAAGATTTAGAGACCCAAACTGAAATTCCCTAAGAACTCCTATAAGAAAATCTGCTGCCTGTCACAGATCCATATAGAAATGCACATTATCCAAAGAGATATAATGTTTGATTAATAAGCTGCATTTGAACAGGTTGCCCAGGGAGGTCGTGGATGTCCCCTCCCTGGAGATGTTCAAAGCCAGGTTGGATGGGGCCATGGGCAGTATGGTCTCGTGGAAGGTATCCTTGCCCATGGCAGGAGGATTGGAATTGGGTGATCTTTAAGAACCCTTCCAACCCATACCATTGTATGTGAATCTATGAATTTTATATATAAATAATTTCCCATCACAACCGTGTTGGCCAAAACTATCTGTATGTGAATAGGGGGGGGGGGAAGTTTAATAGTCCTTGCAAATAAAACAGCCAAAGTTCAGTGACAACTTCTCAGTTCCTAGGCTTTAACTTCACTTCCAAACCTTTGGGCAGGTTGGACCACTTACCAAAGCACTAAACACACAAACAGAGCAAAAAGAACACAAGCAAAACACAACCTTTAAAACACTAATCCAATGACATTTGCAACTGATCTGATGCCCACTGACCACACCAAACTATGGATCAGATTTTCTGCATAGAGAGAAGTATCTGCAATGGGGCTGGGTGCTGTGGTGTATACACAGAGGGAAAAGACAACTTTCATCTTTGCCTTTTCAGCACCAAGCCAGGCTCTAGCTGCTGTCACTACTTTGAGAATAACAACAGAAAAACTATTTAATTCATTTTGAAGGTAATGTATTGTTCCAGGACAATCATATTCCTTTACAATGTCACGCTGCATAACTCAGTTCAATATTGCTAAGTAACAACCAAGATTGTTCATGTACTGACTGTCAATTTTATCATACAGTGATGTATAGCCCTTGTCTAAATGCATACACAGTGTATAGATGATATATAAATAACAATAATGTTATAGAATGACAGAAGGAATGCTTGGTCTGATCTACAGTTAAACTGATTTAAATGGAAAATAAATAAATTGTAGCATTCAGAAATCCTGTGGTCTTAAAGGAAACTCAGACTCTCAGTTTAAAAGTTTAGTAACTCGTAAGTGCTTTGACATCCAAGAGTAAGAATAATGATTAAATATTAAGACTATGTGAAAAATGCTTTGTTACATCTGAAATTAATTCTGTGGTATCAGCCAGACACAAGGATCCAAGCTAAGAAGTGTTAAATCAACTGTAACGAGGACACAACTGGAATTGAAGCATTTTCACAAAATAACATTGTCTGAAATACTACCTGGAAGAGAACTACTGCTGAATGGAAGTCTAACAGAGCCTATGGCATCCCCACCTACCCAGCATTCAAGCTCCATGAGCTAGCAGGATAGATTTCTCAAATCCTCTACAGTCTAGAACTCCTGAAAAGTCTCTCCTATAATGTCTTGCTCCTTCAAAAGGGGCATCACACTTAACACTTGGCTTACCCCACCTTGGCCGCCAACCAGTCAAAGCTAAAAGCTGCCTATCTTTGCTCACATACAAATCTTTACTATCCCTGCCTCTAGACTGATTGCTGAATCAGTTATTGTAAAGCGGGGGTTAACTTTAGCTTTGTGCACGAGACAACACAAGAGTATGGGAAGTAGTACTGATGGAAGTTGTAATAGTTCTGTACTGATCAGGCTTGCACCGTACATAGACAACCACAAATAAACCCTGGCTCTGAAAGGCAATTACTCTAAGTGAGTTGTTTTCCCAGAGAAGCAGATAATCCCATGATAAATCCCTTTAACATTAAGAGGGGCAAGGCTGCTGCTTTGTGTGCTTTTTGATAGGAACAAAAGTGAAAGTTCCTCTGCCTACAGTCATATTCTTATCATTTATCTCCAAGCCATGCAAAAGACTAGAAAGCACTAAATTTGTATTTTCCATGTTACTTTTTATCTTGTGATGACCTCTCCTGGTTGAGCTGTTCATTAGCCTTGATTCCAGAAGTTAAAGAGTGTTTTGATCCCTCCATGCTTATTTAAAAAAAAATCATACGCGGGAATATGAAGAATTTATTGCCAAGGTATCAAAAATGTGACTAGGGATGGCTTTTATAGTAAGAACTGAGTATCAGTGAGTGTAATCCCGTATCACAGTCTGTCTTTATTGTACTACAACGTAGTCTTTCAACACCCACTTTGAGATCAAACTGAATGAGATGCAAAGCTTTCAGCACGATCACTTCTAAATCAGAGTTACTGAGACATCATTTTAAGGACAGAGGTTTACTGACTTTGCAAAGTAAACACACGTTTGAGATGCAAAATATTCACAGAAATAACGTCCAGTTCTATTCTTCCCCAAAATTCTATCTTTTTCTGCATCAGCACAAGAAGACTGTAACCAAAGATTGAGTAGCAAGCTTATCTATAGGGCTCCATAATTCACTGTACCCCATGAACCTTGCAGGCTTCCTACATATATTCTACAGAATCAATTCGCTGTTAATCACTTCAAAATGAAAAAGTAGCCATGGAGAAAAAAACAGGAGTGTATCAGGGAATCAGTTTTGCATCAGAGTTGCATTCCACACAGATGTTCATTTCCCCAGCAGTATTCCCATTATGATGTTGAATGTCAACTAATGAGAATGAATAAAGAGAAACCACAAAACCCCCTTCCAAAAAAAACCCCAAACCCTTAAGTGCATCTCCTATCAAAGGACAATAAAATTCTCCAATGCCATTCACAAGCAGCTGTCCAAATAGAGAGAGGCAACCCCAGCATCAGTTTGTATACCAAAGTGTGCAGCAGAATAACCAGTTAAGTGGTGCACCAAAACACTGTGACACAGCACTTGAGTTCCTACCCTGGCACCACTTCCCAAGCACCAGCACATCTTTACAAGAATTTTGAGCATGCACTGCAATGTGAACAATCCTTTTGTAACTGTAAGGCTGACATGTACTTCTGGCTATTTCCCAGTAAACAAATTCAGCTCCATTTCACTTTCAGAAGTGAGTCAGATCAAATGCTGTACATTACATAAGCAGTGTAGTGTATAAGCTCTTGGAAGGTGAACTCATATAAAGAAATCCTTGAATACTTGTGGGGGAAAAAAAATTGTCAGAATGCCAATGCAAATTGTAATTACAGATGCCCTTTATCCATGGAACTTTTGGTCAGAGTGATGTTACTAGAACCATTAACTTCTCAGCTAACTTATTCCAGAAGTTAAAGATGTGTTTGTTGGCTGATCTGATTTTGTTTGCCGGATGAACCCACTGTAGGTAATTGTAAAGTTAAACTACAGCCATTAGTTACTGAATGACTAAAAAAAAAAAAAAAAAGGCTCAGAAATCCTATTACAGAAAAGCAGTACAGGGAGGGAACTTTGCTTTCCAAGAACAAACATCTGACAAGCTAAATCACAAACCTTTTTTTTTGCCCCTTCGCATACTCCTGTTCTGTAGAGAGGGTCATGAAGAAATAACACTCAGAAGAAAAATTAGATAGTCAGGTCAAAACTAAGCAGTAAATCTCAGGATCAACATTTCTCCTAAATCAAAGCCAGAAAAATAACTGAAGATCTGATAGCCTCTAAGACCTGGCTACAATGCAGATACTGCTGCACATTTTCTGTTGATGCAGAAATAAATGTCCCAGTATAAGCAACTCCTGGAACAATAACATAGTTGTGGGGTTTTTTTCAATAGATATCAGATGATAATAGAGAGAGAAACCCGCAGAGAAAGTCTAGCAGTGCTCCAGTTCCCTAATCATTGCACTGTTCGTTCCTGCCCCCAAGGAAACAAATAAAGATCCACATAGACCTCTGTGCAGTCTATACACTACATCCTACAACAAGTCGGTAGAATCAACCCCTGCTCACATACAGACAATCCATCTGTGACATCTCAGGACATTCCCTTCCTGTACAAACAGCAGAGGAAGTCAACAGCAGTGCCTGTTTTGGAGGATCCTCTGCTTCGTTTCAGTATGCATTTCAAAGCCACTTTGCAAATGGCAAATGCTTTACGCCGTCTGAAGAGAAACAACCAAATACTTAACACTGACATCTACCTGCAAATGTTTTGCTGGAAAGTACAGCTCAGTGCAGTGCCGAGGATTTGATCTAACACCCATTGAAATCGATGAGTATGCTGGCATTTTAACACTGCTGCCAGAACTGGGTCCTCTATAGGTGCTGAAGTTCAGCATTTCAGCAGAGACTCAATCATTTCTCTCTCTACGGGGGCAGTTGCTGGTCTCCTCTAAAATACCTTTGCTCGTTTTATTATGGGAAACAAAACTTCGCTCTGACGAGAAGCTGTCCTGGCTCAGTTCCCTCTCATCAACCTTTCCTCATCATTCTTTCTTCTTCGAAAAAGACAAAATTCTCTTGCTTCCCTTTGATGTAACACTAGCTGTGGAACTGCTAACATCTCCCCTCTGCCCTCACACGATTGTGGAGTAGTTCTAAATGCAAATTGCATACCGTCTGAGGAAGGTGGGGAAAGCCAAAGCAAAACAACCCAACCAGAAAACAGCCCCAAACTTTGAACAGCTTCTGTCTGATTCTCCTCCCTCCCCACCCCCAACTCCATTGCAGAACCATGGCTAAACCATAGAGCAGGTCTTTCAACTTTCCACACCAGCTACCACCGAAATCATCTACACTAAGGAAGATCTGCTGGGGAGCACTGCGAACAGCACCAAACCTCAATGCACGCAGACACAGATACATAGAAAATCAAACCAAAGACTCACCATCAGAGGAAATAAAAAAATAAAAAAAAAAAATTAAACCTTCATAATTTGTGGAAATTCCCCTCTGGGCTATTGCAGAGCTGAAATTGTGCATGCTTCTGAGCAAAGGGTACTTACGAGATGCAGGTAGAGCAGTCCTGGCTCTGCAGCTGATGCTGCTGAAAATCCAGAGGAACAGAGCTGCCCTGCAGCCAGCTCGGGTAACCACAACCATCCTTCACTTCCTGGCTCCCTGTACTCCAAATGCCAGCCGCAGAAGACCCGCTTTTCTCCACTTTGGCCCCTTCTCTCTCTCTCCTCTTCTCTTTCTTGGAGGAGGTGGCGAGGAGGTAAAAGGGGCAGGGCTTTACCTTGGGGTAGAAGCCAGCCCCCCTCTTCGTCTGCTGTCTCTGGGCTTGCAGCAGCAATATAAGTCCCGGTACTTTTCTCTCTGTGTTTGCGTGTGTGTCTTTGCTTCTTCTCAGAGGAAAGGGGGCATAAAAAAAAATTAAAACACAAAACACAAAAAAAAATCCCCCTACAAACCAAAACCCCAAACAAACCCCAAAACAAAAACTGAAAAAAAACCCCAAACCCCACAAAGTATCAAATACAAAGGATTGTAGCAGAGACAAAAAATTAAAAGCAATCCCCAAAACGACACGGGGGGAGGGAAGGAAAGGGTGATGGAGCTGATAGGAAGGGAAAAAAGCGGATAAAAGCTGTTGGTGCTGCTAACGCTGCTGTTGATGCTGCCACTGCAGCCGAGCCCTTCTTCCTGCACAGACCAGCGCTGCCGAGAGGAGCTGGCAATCGCCTCCCAGTTCAGATATATATACACACAGTGAGCACGCAGACACAGCCGGGGAGCCAAACACACAGGAGCGGAGAGAGGGAGGGAAGGAGAGACACTCCCGCAGCAGAGGAGCAGGCTCAGAGCCTCTCTCATGCATTCATCATCTTCCAGCAGGAGGAAACGCTGCCACCACCAGCAGCAGCAGCAGCAGCAGCAGCAGCTTTCCCCCTCCCCACCCCAAAGCAGGAGGGAAAATCCTCTGCCTAGCGTTCTCCTCCCCTTCCCCCAGCTCCTCCCTCTTCCTCTGCGCCCCTCCGGCCTCCAGGACCTTGCTCAGCCTCCCTCGCCTGCTTCAGAGCCGGGGCCGGGGAGCGGGATCAGAGCCGCGGACCTGAGAGCGACAGCGCTGCCGCTGTCCGCGGTGCTGAAGCGGGATGCGGAGGCTCGGGGCGCTGGGCCGCCGCCGCCGCCGCTCTCCGCCGTGCCGAAGAAGCAGGACATGGAGGCTGCGGGAGGGGGGCCGTAGCTGTCTCTTCCCACCCCCGGGACGCAGCGCAACCCCCTCCGCCGGCTCCTTGCCTGCCTGCCTGCCTGCCTGCCTCTCTCCCTCCCCGCCGGTTCCCCGCACGCCGAGATGGGAGCGGCTCCCTGAGCTCCAGCCTGCCGGGACCCAAGCCAGGCAGCCAGCCAGCAGGCAAGTCCTCCGAGCGGTGCTAGCTGGGGAAGAGGCGAGCAGCATCCCGCCCGCAGAGAGCCGGGCCTGCAGGAGCCGCTGATGCAGATGTTTTCACTCCGTAATTAATTCTCACTCCGAGGGCGAGCCAGGAAGCAGGCTGCATTAAAGTATCATTACGGTTTTCACCTACAAGAGATGACTGAGACAATCTGGCCATACCTTGGGCTTATCGTTGAGGGATTTCAAGAATATGACTGCTCTTTTCCATCCCTCTCCATCGCTCCTGCCACTGCCCTTAAACAGGCTGAACCAAAAGTTATTGCTCACCAGATGTGGTAGAATAATGAGGGTATAGAGTTATTCATGGATTATTTATTCCATAACCAATGAGGCAAGGAAAAATGAAAACTATTATTTCTCAGGAGCTATATAGAGAAGGCTGAGAAACAAAGAGGTAGAATTTCCTTAGAGGAGGCACAAAGGAAGAATAATTTATTTTTAGTGACTAATACACATGATGTTAACAAGAACTTACTGTTGTTTAACAAGCATAACGGTTAAGACTGTAAAAGAGATTCTCAGAAAGGCCTCGGGATATTAGGATCTTCATTCCCACTGCCTTTCAGAGGAAGTACCATGCCTGCCTTTTGGGTCACTTTGCAAATTCATTCATATGTAATACAAAATACTCCAAGAGAGCTGTGTCCTGCAGGTTTGAGCACAGGACAGGACAAAGCTTAAGGGCCAGTCCCAGGAAAAGGAGTTCATGCAACTGATAGAATCCTGTCCAGCTGCCGTATTTCCCTTCCTTTACCCTTTCCTTCCCTTGCCTCATCCATATTGAGTATTAATATATTGATATTTAATTTCTAAAGAGGTAATGCCAGTATGCTTGTAGTAAATGTGGAATGAAAAAGCACAGTTGGAATGCCAAGTGTCACTAAATTTGCTTCTGGTTTTGAGGTAAGTATAGAAAGTATATGAGGTAAGTACAAAAGTCTTGGTTACCTCTTCTCCACATGGCCCCAAACCCTCTGCCATGCCTTCACCATCCTATATACCTATAGACACTTTCTGATGTCATTAAGCTACCTGAGGCTTTTGGGAAGTCACCAAACCCCAAATATTAATTAGCACCATTAAACTAGTTCAAAGTTGCCTCTTTAAAAAAAAAAAAATTCCTTGTTAACCTATTTCCTCCTGTTCTTGGCCCCAGTTTTTCACATTGTATTTTCTGTTCTTCAGCTACAGCAGAAGCAATAGTGCTGACATACTGACAGGCACTGACAGAAAAAAAAGGGGGAAAAAAAATCACAAGCAAAACATCCTACCACTTTCATTCTGAGGTCTTGCAGCCCATTTGGTATTCATTGGCTTTTATTATTCACTTGAACAAGTAATAAACAGCTTCTGAGTAAGTATTTAAAAGCTCAGCAGACCATTGTGCAAACTAAATTCCTCTTTCTGAGGTCCTTCCAACAAGCAGAACAAAAGCAATGTATTTGCACATCATTTATCCTTTTCTAGGTATATACTTGCACACCACACTTCGTGAAGTCCTCCACTGGATAAAAAATCTGACTTAATTTGAGTTGTCTGTGCTTCCTCAGGATATGCTAATTGAAACTCCCAAAACCACTCAAATTGCTCACAAGTAGGCAGCATTAGCACAGGCTGCCCAGGGAGGTTGTGGAGTCTCTGGAGATATTCGAGAGCTGCATGGATGCATTCCTGTGTTATCTGGCATAGGGAATCCTGCTCTGCAGGGGAGGAGTTGATGAGATAATCTTTTGAGGTCCCTCCCAGCCCGACATTCTGTGACTATGTGATTAAAAACAATAAAAAATAAAGGCAAGTGATTCAAAACAGGAAGATCCAGCAGGCTGAATAATGACTACCTCAATGACAGTGATAGTAAAAAGTTCCCTTGTGGTTCGAGACAGAAGAAATGGCACAGATGATTGCCTTTCCCCCCCCATCTCTGAACGGGGTCAGCCCTTAAAAAAAAACCCTCCATCAAATATTTAAACCATAGCAGCAGCAGCAGCAAAGAGTTGTGCAAGGGTAATGCAATTATTTTTAACATAGCCACAACTGAGGCCTGCAAAATCATTACCTTTGAGTGATTCTGTCACACAAAAATCATTACCAAGATCTTCCAGGCATTTTTTAGCCCTATAAGAAAAAAAAAACAAAGAGGAAGAGGTGGTTAGTTTATTCTGTTTGTTTATTTGTGTTTCTTTTTTTCCTGTAGGATGTCCTGAAATATTACTTTACATGACTCAACAAATCCAAGCTGAGGGTAATAATCTTGGAAATGAAAACATGGTCAAATTTTGTTAGAACACAACGTGAAGTTATTAGATACTTCTTCCTGCAACTCTTTCTCATCTTTCGTACTCCGTAGCATAAATATTAGGGCATTTCTGTGCAAGAGCTGAGATACTCCTGCAGCCTGAGCAGGGCAATGCCAAGCTTTAGCATCTCTATCCTCCAACCTGGATCAACAGGGACCTCTACTCCATGCACTATAGGCTGAGGAAATGACCCTGCAGAGCGAGACACACCAGGCAAGGTCCTCCACACAGGGAGGATCTTCCAGCAAAACTACTGTCACAAGATAAGGTCTTAATTTTTTAAAATCAAACACTTCTAAAAAGCTGAGGACATACTTCAGTCTGGTGGTGAAACTTCCCTGGCAATTAGTGAGACACTAGGGTGGTAAAAGACCCTAGTTACTGCAGCTGTACACAGGTTTTATTGAGCTTAATGGAAACGATGCACAGATATTGATGAACGAATAGATCATTCTGAATTTACTAGGGCTGTCAACCGTTGTCTGCTAAATGGAATTCATCCTGGACACAGCTATATTTACAGTTCCTGAATGTCAAGAAGAAAAACACAAAGTCAGAAAGCTAGAAAGGATAATTAAGAACTTCAATCACTGAGGGAACCAAATGGCATCCAACGAAGCCATCAGCTGAGGCCACAAAACAGCAGGACCCAAGCTCAAAAAGAACCTGAAACTTTGGAATTATGTGTAAAAGCCAAAGCCCAAGCCCTGGTTTTTCACTCCTAACCAATCACCATTTCAGCATAGCTTCTTCCTTCTGTGTTTTTGTTTGCCAAGGACATGGCAGAGCTACACAAACTATCCACAGCAGCATTTCTATCCAGGTCTCTAGGATGATAGATAGGAGAACTTCACACAGGAGAGACAGATGCCAGCTATTTCAAATTATGGCCACACAGGGCTTCAATTACACGTGTGGAATGAAACATCAGCGAATGCAGAGCTCTGTTACTAACAAAGTCATGTGTTTATGTGCTAGTTGGAGGGACCCTAGGTCCCCCTTAAACAAAACCATGGGGACAGAGCTCCATCCCAGGATATTTCGGTAGTATTTCTAACTTGAAGTATTTGTAAATATTAGTATGTATTGTGTGCATCACAGGATCATAGAATGGTCTAGGTTGGAAGAGACCTCAAAGATCAGCCAGTTCCAACCCCCCTGTGCCATAGGCAGGGACACCTCCCACTAGATCAGGTCGCTCAAGACCTCATCCAGCCTGGCCTTGAATACATCCAGGGAGAGAGCAACCACAGCCTCGCTGGGCAACCTGTTCCAATGTCTCACCACCCTCACTGTAAAGAACTTCCTCCTAACATCCCGTTCAAATCTCCCCTCCACCAATTTGAACCCATTCCTCCTCGTCCTGTCATTACAAGACCTTGGTTCCTCCAAGACCAGTGTAGAGTCCTGCACCTGAGGAGAAGTAATAAACAAGGATGCCACAGGCTAGAAGGGACCCAAAGAGATCATTAAGACCAACCCCTCTGCCACAGCAGGGACATCCAATCTAGCTCAGGGCACACAGGAACACATCCAGACAGGCCTTGAAAGGCTCCAGAGAAGGAGACTCCACAACCTCTCTGGGCAGCCTGTGCCAGTGCTCTGGGACCCTTACAGGCAAGAAGATCCCCCTTGTGTTGAGCTGCAACCTCCTGTGCTGCAGCTTCCATCCATTGCTCCTTGTCCTACCCCAAGTTTTCCGATATCACAGCTTAAAAGATAGTGCCTGACTGACCTCTCTCTCTCCTCTTTGCTGCCTTCCTTGCTTCCACTTCTCCTCTCCACGAACACCTCACGTTCTTCTCTCCTGGTTGGTGGGCAGGGAGCTGAGCCACTGAGGCCTCGTGGGCCCCAGGCCAAGGGGCTTTGGCCTACCCTCAGGCCGACCGAGGGTGGAAGGAATGGAGGATTCTATGAGGCTGCTTTGGGCCTAGTGGATTTCAAACTAGTTCTAGCCAATTGCCTTGTGTGTACCTGCTCCTGTAAATAGAATTCCTGCTCTAAACTCCCAGTCAGTGTGCAGTATCCTTGTTCTTACTCCTGGAAAGGGGTAAGAGGCATTTCTGTCCTCTGCCCCAAACTGGGGCAGTTTATTACACACAACACAGGGGTTTCTGTTGGGATTGTCTATAAAAATAGCTCTTTTTTCTAAGGACACATCAAAATTGTCATCACAGAATCACTTCAGTTGGGAAAGACCTTTAAGATCAAATCATAAAATGGTTTAGGTTGGAAGAGACCTCAAAGATCATCCAGTTCAACCCCTCTGTGCCACAGGCAGGGACCCCTCCCACTAGAACAGGTCACTCAAGGCCTCATCCAACCTGGCCTTGAACACATCCAGGGAGGGAGCAGCCACAACCTCCCTGGGCAACCTGTGCCAGTGTCTCACCACCCTCACTGCTAACAACTTCCTCCTAACATCCAGTTTCAGTCTCCTCTCTGACGTTTTAAACCCATTCCTCCTCATCCTGTCATTACAAGACCTTGTCAATAGTCCCTCCCCAGCCCTCCTGTAGGCCCCTTCAGATCCTGCAAGGCCACTCCAAGGTCTCCTGGCAGCCTTCTCTTCTGCAGGCTGCAGAGCCCCAGCTCTCTCAGCCTGTCCTCACAGCAGAGCTGCTGCAGCTCTCTGAGCACCTTGGTGGTCTCCTCTGGACTGGCTCTAACAGTTGCATGTCCTTCTTGTGTTGGGGGCTGCAGAGCTGCAGACAGTGCTGCAGGTGGGGTGTGAGGAGAGCAGAGTAAAGGGGCAGAATCCCCTCCCTTGCCCTGCTGCCCACAGCTGCTCTTGCTGCAGCCCAGCACACAGTTGCTGTCTGGGCTGCACTCACATTGCAGCCTCATCTTCAGCTTTGCATCACCCCAGACCCCCAGGTCCTGTTCCTCAGGGCTGCTCTCAGCCATTCCCCACCCAGCCTGGAGTTGTGCTTGGGATTGTGCCCATCCAGCTGCAGGACCTTACACTTGGCCTTGTTTAATTTCAAGAGGTTCCAGTCACTACCTCCTCCAACTCCAGTGCTAAACCACATCTCTGCCTCTTTTAAACACCTCCAGGGATGGAAATTCAACCACTTCCCTCAGGAGGCTATTCCAGCCTTTGATAATAACCTGCTGGTGAGTAGCTGTAAAGATGTGGAGAAAACGCTTCCTAGAGATGCAAGGATAGAAAATCTTTCCTAACCTCCTTAATATGGAACTAAAAAGGAGCACGAGGATGAACCTGCAGAGGACAGCCATTATCTTCTTGTTCCATGCAAATAAAATGTAGCAGTTTGACTGTAGCAAAACAAGCCAATAAAAAACTGGGAACGTGCACGTAGGTAAGCATAGCAAAAATATTACCTCAGTTCTTTCCTTACATGCTCAAGAAATATGTTTTTTAAAAAAGGGATGTTAAACCTCTCAAAATGCTGAGTATGTCACTATCACAAATTATAACCCCAAACTCTCATTCATACAGACACCAGTTGAAACAGAAGAGGCTCTGAAGTTCTCAGCTTCATGCCCCTACACCTAAACATGTGCTCAAGACAACATCTGCATTCAGAAGCTTCTTCTGGGCTATCCTCTATTCATAAATCTGCACTGCAGAAGAAAAAATCCTGGCATTCAAAACAAGCACAACCCCATGCCATATGTCTCAGACACACACTTAGACCTCAATCTGCATTTTAGAGACATGTAAGTAGAACTGAACTCCATTTTTATCCTACCTCACGCTGAAAACAACTAAACAGACATGGTGGCTACCTGTCAGAAATACAACTGTTTTACACTAGTCACCACTCTTATTTGGAGCTTGTTTCCACTTTAATACTCATGGAAGAAATGGGTCACAGGATCACAGGACATTAGGGCTTGGAAGGGACCCAAAGAGATCGAGTCCAACCCCCCTGCCAGGACAGGACCTGACAATCTAGCACAGATCACACAGGAACACATCCAGACAGGCCTTGAAAGGCTCCAGAGAAGGAGACCCCACAACCCCTCTGGGGAGTCTGTGCCAGTGCTCTGGGACCCTTGCAGTCAAGAAATTCCCCCTTGTGTTGAGCTGGAACCTCTTTTGCTGCAACTTAAACCCACTGCTCCTTGCCCTATGATAGGGAGCAAGTGAGCAGAGCCTGTTCCCCCTCACCTCCTGACCAGCCCTCAGATATTTATAGACATTTATCAAATGCCCTCTCAGTCCTCTCTTCTCCAGACTAAATAGTCCCAGGTCACTCAATCTCTCCTCATCAGTCATGCCCTCCAGTCCCCTAATCATCCTCACAGCCCTCTGCTGGACCCTCTCCAGCAGATCCCTGTCCCTCTTCAACTGGGGAGGCCAAAACTGAACGCAGTGGAGAAAGCTTTTATTTACAAATATCATGTCATTCCTGCTTATGCACTTCAAGAGTCCAAAATAATATCACAGAGGTGCCTTCCCTCTTAGAAACATTACACATTGTTATGTAGATTTAACATGACATATAAATATGCATTGCTATTACCCATATCAATAGTATAAATAGATATTGTATTGCTATTACCAATATCAATAGTATTTTATATATATTGCTATTGCCAATATCAATAGCATTTTATATCCTTTTGGTAAGTAGTATTTACTCTTTTTTGTTTTGTTTTGTTTTTGGGTTTTTTTGTTACTAACCCAATACACAAATACAGTAAATTGCCTTTTAGATCCCAGTCTTGTCAAGTGTGCCTTGGATGAGGAAGGTGGAATCTTTAGTACTGCTGAAACCAGGGGGAGTTTTGCTACGGAATCAAATGGCAATAGGATTTTACTCCTTTCCATTGATACTTTATCCCTTATGTATTTATACCTATGGCACCTGAGGATGTCACACAAAATCGCAGAATGTTAGGGGCTGGAAAGGAACCTTGAAAGATTGTCCAGCCCAACCTCCCTGTTAGAGCAGGAACACCTATAGCAGAGGACCTAGGACTTCTTAGTCTGAAGAAGAGAAGACTGAGAGGGGATTTAATCAATGTTTCTAAATATCTGAGAGCTCAGGGTCAGGAGAGGGGGGACAGGCTCTGCTCACTTGCTCTCTGGGATAGGACAAGGAACAATGGGTATAAGTTGAAGCACAGGAGGTTCCACCTCAACACAAGGGGGAACTTCTCGACTGTAAGGATCCCAGAGCACTGGAGCAGGCTCCCCAGAGAGGTTATGGAGTTTCCTTCTCTGGAACCTTTCAAGGCCTGTCTGGATGTGTTCCTGTGTGACCTGAGCTAGATTGTCTGGTCCTGCTCTAGCAGGAGTGCTAGACTCAATGATCTCTTTGGGTCCCTTCCAACCCCTAACATCCTGTGAACCTGTGAATGCATCCAGGCTGGTCTTGAATATCTCCTGACAATACAACATTGTCCTGACAGCACAGAGACAAACACTGTGCATCTCCCAAATGTATAAAATGACACTGAAGATGTTCATTAGTTTCCAAGAATTTACATTAAACTTACACTGCATCCAAGTATCAGCCTACGAAACAGATATTACCCAGAATGTATTTTTAAAAATACGTTTCAATGTACATTTAAAATCCTGCTCTGGATTAGTCTTTCCATAATTCAGCTTAAACCACTTCATAGGCAACTCATGGATGTGCAGGAGAAGGCCTATGCTGAATGAAATGCCCAGAAAGTGAATCACAGTCATACTATGGCAAGTTAGTGCAATTACATTGGAAGTATTCCTAGCCACCTTTAAAGAAGGAATTGAAATCAATCTGGAACATTTCCTCTTGCTGTTTGTAAGGGGAAGAAAAGCATCCTTTCACTAATGCACAGCCTGAAAGGTAAAGGCTAGAGAAGAGAACGTCAGCTCTTCTTCTGCTAGCATTTGTGCCTGGCTGAGGGGACTCCATGTGACTGGAAAGCTTTTGCAAGACAAGTACACAACACCGCTGCGGCGAACACAGTAAACACTTCCACAGCAAAGTAATATTAGAGAAGAACTGATGTATTTTTAGCCATATTTTAATGCAAATTAGCAGATGGAATTACAGGGAAGAGCCAGCGAAATCTGACAGGACTCCTTTCTTTAAACTGACAGTGATCTACAGCCCTCATCTTGGGAACTCGTTTGGTAAAGGTTTTGGAATAATTCCCGACTAGTAGCTTTAAACAGCTGCTTTACATTAAATAATGTGTGCTACCAAGGATATAGCCTCATTATCTACTCAATACATATTTAACAGATTGCAAGAGGTTAGCAGAGTAATGCACTGAAGTTACTGAAGCATTTAGCCATTCTTAGTAAATATGTATTTGCCTCCCTGTTATATTGGCCGCATCGTTCAGTCTCAATTACCACATTAATAAAGCATCGTTATCTCCATCTCCTGCTACAGATTGCATATGGATAGATGGCAGTTAAAGGACTTTAAAATACTATCACTTACTCTGTCTTACAATATTAGAAGTATCCAGAGCCCACTTGAACCAGCCTTTCCTACAGCCGCTTGTGGTAAGGCACCTGGGTGGTATAGCCCAATGTGAAGCTCCAGCAACTCTCCATTATGACTCCAGGACTAGTGGTGTCCTTCAGGGGTATGTACTGGGACCAGTGCTGTTCAACATCTTCATCAGGGATACAGACAGTGTGATTGAGGGCAACCTCAGCAAGTTTGCAGATGGTACCAAGCTGAGTGGTGTAGTTGATAAGACTGGGATGAGATGCCATCCAGAGGGACCTTGACAGGCTGGAGAGGTGAGATGAGGAGAATCTCATGAAGTTCAATAAGGCAAAGTGCAAGGGATGAGGAGAATCTCATGAGGTTCAATAAGGCAAAGTGCAAGGGATGAGGAGAATCTCATCAAGTTCAATAAGGCTAGGCGCAAGGTCCTGCACCTAAGTTGGAACAATCCTCTATATCAAGACAGGCTGGGGAATGATGAGATGGAGAGCAGCCCTGCAGAAAAAGACTTGGGGGTATTGCTGGATGAAAAGCTGAACATGAGCCAGCAATGTGTGCTTGCAGCCCACAAGGCCAAGGACATCCTGGGCTGCATTAAAAGCAGCCAGTGGGTCGAGAGAGGTGATTCTGCCATTCCGCTCTGCTCTGATGAGACCTCACCTGGTGTACCCTGGGGCCCCCAGCACAAGAGAAACATAGACCTGCTGGAGAAAGTTTGGAGGAGGGCCACAAAAATTGTCAGGGGGCTGGAGCACCTCTCCTATGGAGACAGTTGGGCTGTTCAGCCTGGAGAACAGAAGGCTCTGGGAAGACCTCATCGCTACATTTCAATATCTGAAGGGGACCTACAGGAAGGCTGGGAAGGGACAGTGATAGACATGGGACAATGGTTTGAAACTGAAGCAGGGCACATTTAGGTTGGACAACAGGCCCTGAACAATCTGATCTAGTTGGAGATATCCTTACTCACTACAGGGGGGTTAGACAAGATGACTTTTGAGGGTCCCTTCCAACCTGATGCATTCTGTGATTCCATGAATGCCTTTTACTAAGTGCCTACAGTGCACCTAGCAGAGAGCAGAGTGTCAATCACAACTGGAGCTCCTGCAAACTACCTGAACATGATTACACTTAAGAGATAACTGCGTTATTGTTTTGCCTGTCTGCACACCTGCCTGTCAGACAATTTTCTCTGCACCTCCTCTGTTGCTCTTTTTTTCCCTTTCTGCTAGGCTTCTCATTTCTGACACAAGACAACCTGGCATTCAGAACAGCAACTGCACGAAGATGGGCAACCCAGCAGCTTCTTTCAAGACTGAAAGGGTTGGTTGAACTCGATGCTGACTTCAGGAAGTCATTCACAGTGGCTATGCAGGCATAGTAACTGCTCAGGCTTCAGTGGTGCTTCTGAGTCTAGCCTCTGACTAGACTGGGTCAGCTCACAGCTCACAACGAAGCTGCTTTATCACATGCCTTGGAAAATGTTCCCATTCACCAGCTGGAGGTTTTCATGAAAGCCAATAACCCTCCTACTACTTTAAACAGGAAAAATAGCATAGGGTTTTGGTAAACTAAGGAGGCTGAGTGCTGACAGGTATGGTGGTCTGAAAACCTCTGGTTATGTTACTGTCACAGTGGTAGCATAGGATCATAGAATGGTTTAGGTTGGAAGACACCTCAAAACTCAGCCAGTTCCAACCCCCCTGTGCCATAGGCAGGGACACCTCCCACTAGATCAGGTCACTCAAGACCTCATCCAATCTGGCCTTGAACACCTCCAGGGAGGGGGAAGCCACAACCTCCCTGGGCAACCTGTGCCAGTGCCTCGCCACCCTCACTGTGAAGAACTTCCTCTTAACATCCCATTTAAATCTCCCCTCTGCCAGTTCAAACCCATCCCCCCTCATCCTGTCATTACCAGACCTTATGAATAGTCCCTTCACAGCCTTCCTGTAGGCCCCCTTCAAATACTAGAAGGTTGCTATAAGGTCTCCTCAAAGCCTTCTCTTCTCCAGGCTGAAAAGTCCCAACAACCTCAGCCTGTCCTCATAGCAGAGGTTTATATCAATTTAATGCTGCACTACTCACATCCTGAAAAATGAGTGGCTTCCTCACTCCTTGTTCAGAGTAGCCCCACCACAGTTACCTCACTTTTCTTTCAGAGGAAGCAGTCAGCAGAGTGTAGTACAACATCATAGAATCATCGAATTGATTCAGCTGGAAAAGACCTCTAAGATTATCATCTCCAACTGTCAAGCTAAGACCACCATAGCCACCAAACCAGGTCCCAAAAACATACAAGCATGTCCGTCACGAATGTACACAGCAGCAGTGTTGAGCACAAATTATTGCTCCTAACATCTTGGCAGCCATTTTGAAAGCAATAAGGTTGATGACCTCCTTTCACAGAATTAAGAAAAAAAACTAAGGAGTAGTACTAACAAGGAAATAAAATCAAAGTACAAATTGCAGGGCTGCTCTGTGGTCTTCTGCGCTGTTCTTCCTTTTGCACTGGCATACCAAAAGCAGAAGGGAAGCCTTGATAGGAGAGACACAACGTGAAGAGCTCTCTGGTGTATGAATGTTGCATCTGCAGCCATGCCCAGTGACATGCAGCCTCTCATCAGGCTTGATACTGCAGAGGCCTTTCATAAAGACCACTTGAGTTTAATTTATAAGGAGCTGTGTTCCAGTTTTAACATCTCTAGGTCTCAATCTGCACACTGCAAAACAATCTGGGTTCATTGTCTGGAGTTGGGAGACATCTAATCAAAGAAGTGATTTTAAAGACTTCTCTGCAATCAGCTGTTCAAGGCTATGAACCCCATGCCCTGCTACACAACAGCAGGAGAGGTGCAGCCAGACACACATCAAACTAAGAGGCTGTAATAAGCATCGATGTGATGGCTCTTACAGTAACCACTACAGCTCACTCTGAGGTTGCCATCCAGCCTGGAGTTACCTGGAAAAAAAAAAATTGTCTATGTTTCCTCTCGTGTGGAAAACAGAAAGATCCCTAACTCAGCAAGGAGAGTCCTAAAGGGCAACGAGGCTGAGGAGGGGTCTGGAACTCATCATGTCCTGTAAGAAGTGGATGAAGCAGCTGCAGTTGTTCAGCCCGGAGAAAAGGAGGCTAAGAGGAGACCTTCTCACTCTCTACAACACCCTTCAAGGAGGTTGGAGTGAGGTGAGGGCTGGCCTGTTCTTACAGGTAACAAGTGGCACAAGGAAATGTCCCCAGGTTGCACCAGGGGAGGTTTGGACTGGATATTAGGGAAAATATTTTCACCAAAAACGTAGCTGGGTACTGGAAGAGTATGCCTAGGGAGGTGGTGGAGTTAACATCCCTAGAGGTGTTGAAAAAACGTTTGGATGAGGACATGGTCTAACATCTATGTATGGGGAGGTGTCAGGTTATGGTTGGGCTTGATGATCTTAAGGTCTTATCCAACCAGATGATTCTGTGACTGAAAAACACAAAACCCAAAGCAGTCTGAAATGAGAGACCACAGAACAGAGGAGGAGTCTGTGGGCAAGATGCCTTATTTATGTGTCAGGGGCTTCAGCACCAGCCCATCACAGATAACAGAGTGTGAGAGGGTATGAAAAAATCTAATCATTAGAAATGCAGTCTAAAAGGAAAAGGCTGAATAACTTGAATAAAAAGTACATTAAAAAGAAGAGGAGGAAGAAGGCAACTGTAGCTAACAGGCTAATACCTTCTGCTACCCACAAAGAAAACATGACAGAGCTAGAGGTGGGCTAGATGGAACCAGTAGTAGAAGTGTTCGTCATATATGGAGTGCACACATTTTTTTGCCACGCGTCGTTCCAAAGCGATTTGGTTTATCTTGTAGAAATTTCTGCATTTCCTTGAAGCAATTTGAGTGCAGAGAGGTATTTTAAAGCACCACTTGTCACTTTTGAACCGTGGAAGACCTTCAGTAGCCCAGCAAAAAACCTTGAAATGTGTCAAGGTCCATAAGGCTGTACTCTGTGCAAAAAAAAACCACGAAAAGCAGCATGAAGAGCAGGTTATTTTTTTTTCAATTTAAAAGGACTTTGAATCTCTCTGGTAAACGCTGAGGACTGAAAAGAATGCAATCTCTTTAAGAACCAACATGGAATGCAATCTAATTATAAGTGCTGCTGTGATAAAAGCACCCAAGTCTGACTCTGTTTCCAGCTTCGTGATGAAGTAAGGACTCATTGTTCTACCCACGGAATGCCTGCCAATGTGGGAGAATCTTAGATGCAAATGAAAGGCTGCAAGACTGCTCTCTACTCACTCATCTTCGGCAGAGAATGATTTAGCTGATTGTCACTTCTGCCTCTAGTGAAGAGAGTTGTAGGATATGGCAGGACTGCTCAGAAAATTCGGCACAAGCTCTTTTCCAGGTGCTCTCCATCCACACGGCTGCTCCTTCATCAGCTTGTGGACTGCCTGCTTGGAGGTCATCTGGCAAAATATTACCCCCTCGGGCATATGCAGGCACAGAAGATGCCATCAGCTTCAGAATATGTCTCAATCTTATCTGCAAAACTGGCAGCTCTGATAGAATAGAATAGAATAGAATAGAATAGAACAGAACAGAACAGAACAGAACAGCACAGAATAGAACAGCACAGAATAGAACAGCACAGAATAGAACAGCATAGAATGGAACAGCATAGAATGGAACAGCACAGAATAGAACAGCACAGCATAGAATGGAACAGCACAGAATAGAACAGCACAGAATAGAACAGCATAGAATAGAATAGAATAGAATAGAATAGAATAGAATAGAATAGAATAGAATAGAATAGAATAGAATAGAATAGAATAGAATAGAATAGAATAGAATAGAATAGAATAGAATAGAATAGAATAGAATAGAACAGAACAGAACAGCATAGAATAGAACAGCATCACTCAGCCCTGTTCAATGGCACCAAGTGCTCCATCCAGTCTTTTTTTTTAACACCTTTAGGGATGGTGACTCCATCACCTCCCTGGGCAGCCCATTCCAATGCCAATCACTTTCTCTGGGAAGAACTTCTTCCTAATATTCAGCCTATAACTGCCCCAGTACAACTTGAGACTGTCCCCTCATTCTGTTGCTGGGTGCCTGGGAGAATAGACCAACCCCCACCTGGCTACAACCTCCCTTCAGGTAATTGTAGACAGCAATGAGGTCTCCCCAGATGCAGGTGGCTTCAGAAGTACCTACAGCATCTACAGACACACTCATAGGGATATTTTGACAATTCAGATTGAAGAATCTGTTCTTCCTAGACAAAGTGCATCTTTTGTTCATTAGTCTTCTGTTCAGCTCAGTTTTATTGGTTGGATTTCAGACCTTGATTACTGTACCATTTGCTGTGTAGCTCAGCCAGCAGACTATGGGATCACAAGTCAACTGCAGGAAGGGATTTGAGAAAAAAAAAAAAAAAGGATAGCACCTTCCTCCTTCACAAATCACAGAAGGATTCATCTGAATATAGACATCTAACTTTGAACTTGTCACTTCAGTCTCCCCTTACTGTTGACAAGGAGTTATCCAAGACTGTCATTGTCATCCAGGATAAGATTCATGATACCCTAAGCTAGAAGCTGCCTATGATCAGACAAGTCAAGCACCACTGAAATGCCTATTTCCTCTCCTTTGCAAGAAGATCCTTTGCTACCCAGCACAGCTGTAGGCTGTAAAATATGGGCATGATGAAGGCTGCCTTAGCATTGAGATTCTACTGTCCACCCCTCTGTCTAGTTACATACACCATGCTGGATCACTCTTGTTGAAGACCTGAGTAAGCACACAGAGAACTGTGGAATTATACTGGGAATTGTGAAGCATCTTGCTGCATGAGAAGCTTTCAGTGCTGTTTCCTTGAAAGCGTGGTCCAGATTGGAAATGTTAGTTAACACCATGCCTAATTTTTGTGGTTACCTAGAAATGACAGTAACAGCAGCAACTTAAGAAAGAAACAAGCTGCAAAACAAAGCAAACTTCCCCAAATAAGTAATAGATAGGAAGAAAGAATATAACAATCATAGAATCATAGAATGGTTTAGGTTGGAAGAGACCTCAAAGATCAGCCAGTTCCAAACCACTGCCACAGGCAGGGACACCTCCCACTAGAACAGGTCGCTCAAGACCTCATCCAAACTGGTCTCGAACACCTCCAGGCAGGGAGCAGCCACAACCTCTCTGGGCAACCTGTGCCAGTGTCTCACCACCCTCACTGCAAACAGCTTCCTCCTAACATCCAGTTTCAATCTCCCCTCTGCCAGTTTAAACCCATTCCTCCTCATCCTGTCATTACAAGACCTTGCCAATAGTCTCTCCCCAGCCTTCCTGTAGCCCCCTTCAGATCCTGCAAGGCCACTCCAAGGTCTCCTGGAAGCCTTCTCTTCTGCAGGCTGAAAAGCCCCAACTCTCTCAGCCTGTCCTCACAGCACAGCTACTGCAGCCCTCTCAGCACCTTGGTGGCCTCCTCTGCACTGGCTCCAACAGTTCCATGTCCTTTTTGTGTTGGGGGCTCCAGAGCTGCACACAGTGCTGCAGGTGGGGTGTGAGGAGAGCAGAGCAAAGGGGCAGAATCCCCTCCCTTGACCTGCTGCCCACAGCTGCTCTTGCTGAAGCCCAGCACACAGTTGCTGTCTGGGCTGTGCACACACTGCTGCAAACACAGTAATCTCTGTTTTCTGGTGACAAGAGACACAAACTTAATCACTCCTTCCTCTCCAGTGTGTGAATGAGGAGAAGAATGAAGATTTTACATATGCACACAGGTACTGCTCATGGCATTTCCAAAGCAGTTTGAGAGCTGGCAAAAGTGTTTGATTGGCATTCTCTGTGATACCAAAAGAAAAGATGTTGAGGTACTGGAACATGTCCAGAGAAGGGTGATGAAGCTGGTGAGGGGCCTTAAGCGCAGCCTTGTAAGGAGAGGCTGAGGAAGCTGGGAGTGTGCAGCCTGGAGAAGAGGAAGCTCAAGGTAGACCTCATTGCTGTCTACAACTACCTGAAGGGAGGTTGTAGCCAGGTGGGGTTGGGCTCTTCTCCAAGGCACCCAGCAACAGAACGAGGGGACACAGTCTTAAGTTGTGACAGGGGAGGTACAGGCTGGATGTTAGGAGGAAGTTCTTGCCAGAGAGTGATTGGCATTGGAATGGGCTGCCCAGGGAGGTGGTGAAGTTGTTGTTCCTGGAGGTGTTCAGGGAAAGCCTGGATGGGGCACTTAGTGCCATGGTCTAGTTGATTGTCTAGGGCTGGGTTCTAGGTTGGGCTGGATGATCTTGAAGGTCTCTTCCACTCTGGCTGATTCTATGATTCTATGAAAATCAGAGCTCCTCACTCAGACTGAGTCACTGCTTGCTGTGGAGACAGAGAGTATTTGGATCAGTTTGCCTGCCACAGCCTCCCCTGCTTTTGTCTTATTGCCAGGGACCAAATCCCCCCTGTCTTCATGGGGAGCTGCATGGAACCTATGATCCTGCAGTGCCTGTACTGTGTTGCTGAAGTATTTCGTGATAGCACTGGGGAAAACACTTGATGATAACTGATTGCCTAACTCTGGCTTCCAGTTATCTGGAAACCACACATATTTCTTTCTTGGTCCGTTACATCTTAACATGAAGCTTGATTGTGGATTAAGAAATGTGCTCCATGGATCTGCCTCTTACCTGCACTGAGAAAAAAAAAACAAAAACAAAAAGCCTAAAAAACTTAGCACAGTGCCATATTCATTATAACTTTAATTATCTAGAAAGTAACCAGGCTGATAAAAGCTGGAAAAAATCCTGCCAGACCCAACGAAGGCGAAGCATTTCTTGATTGGAATCAAACACCAGAAGATATTTCCTGATCTATTAGTTTCAATCCCTTGTGGTTTCAATAAATTCACCTTAAATTTTGTGAAGTTCCTCCTTTCTTTTTTTTTTTTTTCCCTGTTCTTTTTGCCAAACTGAACATTTTAATGGCCAAGAACCTTCTTTTAATTTCCAGCCAAAATATGGTTGGCTTATATACTTGTGCTCCTGTGCCAACATTGCTCCTTATCTTTAAATTATTCTTGAGTTCCAGTCAGATTAAAACCAAAGCAAACTGCTGAACATTCAAATGCATGGTTGTGAGCTGGGAAAAAAAATAAAGGAGAAAAAAAGAAATGAGCTTAAATCAACCCTCATTATAATAATACAGCCACAGGCCTCCCTTTGCAACACCTCAGGGGGACAAAATAGGCTTTGGGATATTTTTTTAAATCAGGTTTTTAACCTTAAAAATGCCAAACAGTGAATATGGGTTACATGGCAGGATGCACATTTGCAGGAAGGTGGAAATACAAGTGCAAACAGAAAGCACTGCTTATCCTCCTGGGAAATAAGACAACCATTATGTCTTCATCATCCTCCTCACAAACTGGCACTATCTAATTTGCTTCTTTGCAAAATACCATGCCTAGAGAATGATGCCTCAGCTTCACGTTGCACATGAGAACTCAACAAGCCTTTGTCAGGCTGTCCAATAAACATTTCTGTGACTCACTGCACAGGAAGCCTTGGAGCAGTTAAGGCATAATGAAAACAGAAGGATCAGACGATAGTTGGAAGCCAAAGATTTGTATTTTTCAAGTGCAGGAGTGAAAAACTGCCCACGTAGGATTTAGCTTTCCTGCCAGCACCAAGCAGCCTTTGGTGAGCAGCTAAGTTTCCACGTTAGTTTAGGATAGGCTGGAGCACACTATACTACTACACACTGAGAACCACCCCGAGCCTGCTCCGAATTGTATCTAACAATTCCATGTCCCTCACAATTATCATAGAATCATAGAATAGTTTAGGTTGGAAGAGACCTCAAAGCTCAGCCAGTTCCAACCCCCCTGTGCCATAGGCAGGGACACCTCCCACTAGATCAGGTCACAAGGTCTTGTAATGACAGGACGAGGGGGAATGGGTTCAAGTTGGCGGAGGGGAGATTTGAATGGGATGTTAGGAAGAAATTCTTCACAGTGAGGGTGGTGAGACACTGGCACAGGTTGCCCAGGGAGGTTGTGGCTGCTCCCTTCCTGGATGTGTTCAAGGCCAGGATGGATGAGGTCTTGAGCGACCTGATCTAGTGGGAGGTGTCCCTGCCTATGGCACAGGAGGGTTGGAACTGGCTGATCTTTGAGGTCTCTTCCAACCTAAACTATTCTATGATTCTATGATTAGCTTTTTATTGTATATATCTGTAAATATCTGTTACACCTTGTAAATATTTCCTTGTATATTGTGCATTGCTGTTAACATAAAGCTTCATTTATCAACTTCCAGTGTTTTCTGAGTCCTAGCTGGGGTTTATAAAAGGTGGGGGGGCAGGTAACTGCTTAAACCACCACATCCATGTACCTTGCCTCATTAACAAGCTTGCTGAGAAAGGAAGGCAAGGAAAACATGCTGCTGCTGAAACTTTCAGCCTTCAAACAGAGGTCTCCAATCCTGTGTCACTGCTCTCACGGTGTCGTGTCAGGATAAGCACTGGCCCTTAGCAAGAATGCAGAGAGAGGCACTTGGCTTATGTGGGAATCTCATTGCTACATCAAAGCAGGTGCCTAACTCCATGGCATGGTAGGATCAAAACGCTACCATTGTAGCTTCTTTTCCTCTGAGGCTATTACAGCAGCGAAGAACTCAGGCATTTAATCAAGGAAATTTAAAAAGAAAAAAAAAAAAAAAAGGAAAAAAAAAAAAAAAAAAAAAAAAAAAAAAAAAAAAGGAAAAAAAAAAAAAAAAGAGGGGAAAAAAAAAATAAAAGGACTGTCTAAGAAATTTCTCCGAGGACAAAGGCAGCATATGGAATGACTTGCCAGGAGCAGCAAAAGGAAACAATAAGGATTGTCCAGCAGGTGGCATGTGAGCCATATATTGTGTGTAAACGCAGCCGGGTTTGCGTTGCACAAGACGGCAAACCTATCCCACCGGTCTGGGGCCAAAGAAACATCTGTAATTACCCCACTTAATACACAGGCAATATTGATTTTCTGCCAAGAAACACCTCCTTTAGTGAAGCTCCCCAAAGGTGTTCAGTGATAAGTCAATCTCCTTAGCCAAATTATTGGCCATTATGGTTTGAACGTTAGAGTTCACTGAAATGTTGTTGTTTTCTTTGGGATCATTTCCACTCTTGGCAGTATCATGTTCAGCAGAGCTTTTGCATACATCAGAGCTGAACAGACAGGCAGATTGGTAAGGATTGAGCAACCTGATCTAGCTGGGGCACTAGTGAATTGACAGTGAATCCTCTTCACTGCAAGGGGGTGGGATTAGATGACCTCTAGGGGCCCCTCCCAACCTAAGGAATTCTAAAATTCTATATGCCTGTGAGGTCTTACAGACAAGCACAGAAAGCAAAGCCTGCCAAGTGCTCTGTAATACCCAGTTATAAATTGATAACCACAAACTGCTAACATATTCCTGCTTTTACTTACTCCCATCAAGATGGAAAGGACTAATGCCTTCTCACAGTCAGCAGACCCTGCAACTACACCTTGTTCTCTGCAGAACTGCAGCCATTAAAAATAGCAGAAGAAAATCTTCAGGTTAACTAACTGCTTCTAACAGAGTACAGCAACGAAAAGGACAGAGAAGAGGCAGAACTGTGCCCCCAGCCAGTTTTCTAAAGGCTGTGAAAAGTATTTCAAAGGCATTCGAGAAGTTGTTTGCTATCAGAGCACTCTTCCATTCTCTTCAGCATTGCAGGAAGCTCCTGTGTGCATTCTGCACGTTTCCAGTGGTTAGTGGTTTCCTGGCTTTGGCTCTAGGGCGAGGGAAGATTGTTTCATTTGCCACACACAAGCAGTGTGGCGAGCAGGCGAAGGGAGAGTCTTCTCCCTCTCTGCTCTGGGACTACATCTGGAGTATTGTGCCCAGTTCTGGGCTCCCCAGGTCAAGAGAGATAGAGATATACTAAAGGGTGTCCAACAAGAGACCATGAGGATGATGAAAGGAGTGGAACATGTGTCTGATGAGGAAAGCCTGAGAGACCTGGGACTGTTTAATCTGGAGAAGACTGAGAGAAGATATTATTAATATTTACAAATATCTGAAGGGATGGGTGTCAAGAAGGTGCCAGTCTCTTTTCAGTGGTGTCCTGTGGTGGGATGAGGGGCAGTGGATACAAACTGGAACACAGGAAGTTCTACCTCAACATGAGGAAAAGCTTTAAATGTGCTGGAGCATTGGAACAGGCTGTCCAGAGAGGCTGTGGAGTTTCCTTCTCTAGAGGTTTTCAAGACGTGTCTGGATGTGTTGCTCTGTGACCTGCCCCAGGTGATCCTGCTCTGGAAAGTGTGTTTGACTCAATGGTCTTCAGAGGTCCCTTCCAACCCCTACCACTCTACAATTTCATTTGGGAATCTTATTGCCCTCCCTTGTGAAACTCTGAAGTCAGCACTGAGTAGTTCTAAGAAGCTGTACCATAAATAGGCCAGAGCAAACTTTCTGTGGGCCAAAGTTTCTGCTAATTAAGCCAGCTACCTTTTGGAAAGTTCTCCATCCTCAATATTTACACAGGGTTACTTTCTATTACACCCAAAATCCCCCAGCCCAAGTCGGGTAATGAGGCTAATTCTACAGCTGGAGATGGAGCAGCATCATTATTATTTATCATTTATTATTTTATGGCACTCTAGGCATATCTAAAAAAGCCAAGAAATACCTCGTAGCAGAGAACAGTGTACAAATGATGGCATTTCATTGGTGATTAATAAGCTTGAAGGGGGTTTATTAATATCACTGCATATGTATTTCTACCTTTGCACTCTCCTCTCCTCTCCTCTCCTCTCCTCTCCTCTCCTCT
>VWZI01017164.1:26326-37834 GCA_013396835.1 Psilopogon haemacephalus | reverse complement strand
CAGGGAGCTGCAGAGAGCAATGAGCTCTGCCCTCAGCCTCCTCTTCTGCAGGCTGCACACCCCCAGCTCCCTCAGCCTCTCCTCTTGGGGCTGTGCTCCAGGCCCCTCCCCAGCCTTGCTGCCCTTCTCTCAGCACCTTCCAGCACCTCAACATCTCTCTGCAATGGAGGCAACCAGAGCTGGACACAGCACTCAAGGTGTGTGCTGAGCAGTGCTGAGCACAGGGGCACAATCACCTCCCTGCTCCTGCTGCCCACACTGCTCCTGCTCCAGCCCAGGATGCCATTGGCTCTGCTGCCCACCTGGGCACACTGCTGCCTCCTCTTCAGCTGCCCCCCAGCACCCCCAGCTCCCTCTCTGCCTGCCTGCTCTCAGCCACTCTGTCCCCAGCCTGTGGCACTGCCTGGCCTTGTTGTGGCCAAAGTGTAGAACCCTGCACTTAGCCTTGCTCAATCTCATCCCATTGGCCTCTGCCCACCCATCCAGCCTGGCCAGGTGCCTCTGCAGGGCTCCTCCTACCCTCCCACAGATCCACAACTGCTCCTTGCTTGGTCTCATCTGCAGACTCACTGCTGCTGGACTCTATCCCCTCCTCTGGGTCATCAATGAAGATACAGAGCAGGATCAGGCCCAGCAGTGCTCCCTGGGGCACACATTGGTGACTTCTCACCAGCTGGCTGTGGCACCATTCACCACCACTCTTCTGGGGACAGAATCTCATCCTACCACAGCAGACCCAGGATAGCCACAGCATTGCCCTTGCAGCTCTGTGGTCCTGCCCATGCTGCCTTGTCCCTGCAGCAGGACCTCGAGCTGGTGCCATGGGAAGGCTCAGCCTCCCCTTACAGCCTGAAATTATGCAGCTCCTGGTTTGGTCTGGGCTAAAAATAAACAGGGAATAGCTGCTTTAATTAATAAGCAAATAGAATTAATTGATACAATTACAATTAATGCAGGAAAAGTGGCGAGGACTGGGAGCAGTGTGGAACTAATCTGTGGCTGTCGCCTGGGGTGATGGAGGTGCTGATCTCAGCAGCTATAGGCTGCTGCTCCCTCCCTGCTGGCAGGGCTGGATCACAGGCTCACAGGATGTCAGAGGTTGGAAGGGACCCAAAGAGATCACAGGATCAGAGGAGGTCAGGGGTTGGAAGGAACTGAAAGAGATCACAGGATCAGAGGATGTCAGGGGTTGGAAGGGACCGAAGGAGATCATCCAGTCCAACCCCCCTGCCAGAGCAGGAGCAGACAATCTAGCTCAGGGCACACAGCAATACATCCAGACAGAGTCTGCAAAGGCTCCAGGGATGGGCAATCCACAACCTCTCTGGGCAGCCTGTGCCACTGCTCTGGGACCCACACAGGCAAGAAGTTGCCTCTTGTGTGGAGCTGCAACCTCCTGTGCTGCAGCTTCCATCCATTGCTCCTTGGCCAGGCTGGCAGGGAGCAGTGAACAGAGCCTGTCCCCTTGCAGGGAGGCTGAGGAGCACAGCACAGAATGGGATCTTTGACCCCATTCTGTCATTGACTTTGTACTCTACAACCTCCTTGGATGTGTTCAAGGCCAGGCTGGATGAGGCCTTAAGAAACCTGTTCTAGGGGGAGGTGTCCCTGCCCATGGCAGGGAGGTTGGAACTGGCTGAGCTTTGAGGTCCTTTCCAACCTAAACCCTTCTATGATTCTATATTCTAGTGGGAGGTGTCCCTGCCTATGGCAGGGGGTTTGGATCTGGCTGAGCTTTGAGGTCCTTTCCAACCTAAACCCTTCTATAATTCTATATTCTAGTGGAAGGTGTCCCTGCCTATGGCAGAGGGTTTGGTACTGGATGACCTTTAAGCTCCCTTCCATGCTAAACCCTTCTACAATTCTGTGTTCTAGTGGGAGGTGTCCCTGCCTATGGCAGGGGGTTTGGATCTGGGTGAGCTTTGAGCTCCCTTCCAACCTAAACCATTAAAAAGAAAACCACACCAAAAATCCATCCCAGGCCCCCACCTCCATCCAGCCATCAGCACAGAGGGCTCATGCTGAGCCTCCTGAGCAGGACCAGTCCTAGCAAAGCTGCCACCAGCCAAATGCCTCCTCTCAGTGCTGTCACCCTGAAGCTGGAGAGGTCCCAATTACCCTGCTGCCCTTTTCAGCGGAGGGGATCGGCCACAGAGGCGCCGCAGCTGGCACCTCGCAGCGCCGTGTCCCTGTCATCTGCGGGGTCCCTGATGCACAGTGCTGGAGCAGCAGATGCAATTAGATGCTGCCAGCCTCCCAGCCCAGCCCGCTGAGCAACGTGACACATGCCACCACTTGGAAGAGGCCAGCTGGGGTCAGCGAGCCAGCTCCAGAGAAGACGAAGCAGCATCAGGAGGCAGCTCCTGCCTTTAATCTGGCTGCTCCTAACGAGCTTTTCTCTTCTCCTCCTCACTGTCCCTTTCCTCATGGCTCTGATCAGCCTAAGAACGTTGAGCTGAACACTGATGAGCACGGAGAAATCTTGTGGATTAGGAGAATTAGAACAACAAGTGGTTTGTTTTTTTTTAAATATTTCTCTTCCTAGCTGGAAGATGTCCTGAGAGGGTTCTGCAGCAGGTGGGGGGTTGGACTCTTCTCACTAGTGCCACAGAATCATAAAATCACAGAATATAGAATCATGGAATCATTGAATCCCAGAATCATAGAACCATAAACTCATAGACTATAGAATCACAGAATCAGAGAATAATAAAATAATGGAATCATGGAGTCATTGAATCATGGAATCATAAAAGCACAGAATCATAGAATCATTGAATCACAGAATCATAGAATCATAAAGTCATCGAATATAGAATCATAGAATTACAGAATAATAGAACAATAAAATCATAGGATCACGGAATCATAGAATCATTGAATCACAGAACCATAAAATCACAGAATATAGAATCGTAAAAGCAGAGAATCAGAGAATCATAAAATCAGAGAATCACAGACTCATTGAATCACTGAATCGCAGAATCATAAAATCACAGAATATAGAATCATAGAATATAGAATCATACAGTCACAGAATAATAGAATCATAAAATCATAGAATCACAGAATCATTGAATCATGGAATCATAACATCACAGAATCATAGAATCATTTAATCACAGAATCATAAAATCACAGAATATAGAATCATAAAACCAGAGAATCACAAAACCAGAGAATCACAGAGTCACTGAATCACAGAATCATGAAATCACAGAATTGTTGAATCACAGAATATAGAAACAGAATCATAGAATCACAGAATCATAGAATCATAAAATCATAGAATATAGAATCACAGAATAATATAATAAGATCATAGAATATAGAATCACAGAATAATAGAATAATAAAATCAGAGAATCATAGAACCCTAAATCATAGAATCATAGAATCATAAAATCATAGAAGAATCATAAAATCATAGAATATAGAATCACAGAATAATATAATAAAATCATAGACTCATAAAATCATAGAATATAGAATCACAGAATCATAAAATCACAGAATCACAAAATCATAAAATCACAGAATAGAGACTCATAGAATAATCATAGAATCATAGATCATAGAATCATAAAATTACAGAATCATAGAGTCATAAAATCACAGAATCACAGCATCATAGAATCAGGCAGGTTGGAAGTGAGCTCCAAGCTCATCCAGTCCAACTTATCCCCCAGCCCTAACCAATTCACTGGCCATGGCACTAAGAGCCCCATCCAGGCTTGTCTTGCATACCTTCAGGGATGGGGCTGCTCTCCAGCCACTCTGTCCCCAACCTGTAGCACTGCCTGGGGTTGTTGTGGCCAAAGTGCAGAACCTTGCACTTGGCTTTGTTAAAACTCCTGGTGTTGGCCTTGAGAACCCTTTTGGGGAAGAATCTGCTCCTTCTGTCCGGCCAAAACCTCCCCTGGGGCAACTTGAAGCTGTACCAGAGGTACCAGAGTCACCCTGGGTGCCTTGCAGGAGGGGTGGCTCACACTATATGCCTGGTACCTGGGTCTGTGGACGTCTTCCACTGTCCTTCTGATCTGTAGTCCTCCCTGACACCTGGGTCTATGGAGGTCTTCCACTGTCCTACTCATCTCTATCCCTCCCTGGCACCTGGGACTATGGAGGTCTTCCGCTGTCCTTCTGCTCTGTACCCCTCCCTGGCACCTGGGACTGTGGAGGTCTTCCGCTGTCCTTCTGATCTGTAGCCCTCCCTGGCACCTGGGACTATGGAGGTCTTCCACTGTCCTTCTGATCTGTAGTCCTCTCTGACTCCTGGGACTATGGAGGTCTTCCACTGTCCTTCTGCTCTGTACCCCTCCCTGGCACCTGGGTTTATGGAGGTCTTCCACTGTCCTTCTGATCTCTTTCTCTCCCTGGCACCTGGGACTATGGAGGTCTTCTGCTGTCCTTCTGATCTGTAGTCCTCTCTGACTCCTGGGACTATGGAGGTCTTCCACTGTCCTGCTCTGTAGCCCTCCCTGGCACCTGGGTTTATGGAGGTCTTCCACTGTCCTTCTGATCTGTAGCCCTCCCTGGCACCTGGGACTATGGAGGTCTTCCACTGTCCTTCTGATCTGTAGTCCTCTCTGACTCCTGGGACTATGGAGGTCTTCCACTGTCCTTCTGCTCTGTACCCCTCCCTGGCACCTGGGACTATGGAGGTCTTCCACTGTCCTTCTGATCTGTAGTCCTCTCTGACTCCTGGGACTATGGAGGTCTTCCACTGTCCTTCTGCTCTGTACCCCTCCCTGGCACCTGGGTTTATGGAGGTCTTCCACTGTCCTTCTGATCTCTTTCTCTCCCTGGCACCTGGGACTATGGAGGTCTTCTGCTGTCCTTCTGATCTGTAGTCCTCCCTGACACCTGGGACTATGGAGGTCTTCCACTGTCCTTCTGCTCTGTACCACTCCCTGGCACCTGGGACTATGGAGGTCTTCCATTGTCCTTCTGATCTCTACTCCTCCAGGAGGGAACACTGCAGGAGATTTCCCTGCACAGCTGCAGCTTCTCTAGCTGCTTCTCAGGGTTTTTATTTTTGGGGCAGGGTTTCATTCTCTTGGTTTGGTGCTTTTCATTATTTGCATGTGGAGTTGAGTTGTTTATTTGCATGAGAAGGTGAGGGAAGCCCCCTGGGAGAGTGTGCACTCACTCATCTCCATTTCCTACCTGGAATTCCATTGCCAGCACTTTCTGCAGCCTTCCTGGGTTTGGGTTGTTTTTTTTTTTGGAGTGAAATCAGAACATGAATATTGATAGCAGCGTCCTTGATGCACACACGGAGCACTCCCACCTGCAGGGAGAATGGAGGAGGAAGGCAGCTGCAGCTCAGCTGGGATGGACACAGCTGGTTGTGTCCCAGCTCTGGTGTCCATGCAGGGACAGGTGGAGCTGTTCAGCCTGGAGACCTTGGAGCAGCCTGCCAGTACCTGATGGAGGCAACAGGAGAGCTGGGTAGGGATTTTTTTACAAGGTCTTGTAATGAGAGGAGGAGGAGGAGGAGGAATGGGTTTAAAGTGGCAGAGAGGAGATTGAAAGTGGATGTTAGGAGGAAGTTGTTTGCAGTGAGGGTGGTGAGATACTGGCACAGGTTGCCCAGGGAGGTTGTGGAGGACAGAAGCACAGAATGGGATCTTTGATCACATGCAGCCTGCACAGCCCCAACTCTTTCAGGCTGTGCTCACAGCAGAGGTGCTGCAGCCCTCTGAGCATCCTCGTGGCCCTTCTCTGCACACCTCCAGCATCTCCACATCCCTCTTGCTCTGCTTGGCTTTCTGGGCTGCAAGTGCACACTGCTGCCTCATCTTGAGCTTCTCCTCCACCAGCACCCCTAAGTCCCTCTCCTCAGGGCTGCTCTGCAGCCAGTCCCTGCCCAGCCTGCATTGGTGCTTGGCATTGCCTCGACCCAGCTGCAGGACCTTGTCCTTGGCCTTGTTGAACCTCCTGAGCTTGGCTTGTGCCCACCTCTGCAGCCTGTGCAGGTCCCTCTGGATGCCATCCCTGCCCTCCAGCCTGCCTGCTGCACCACACAGCTTGGGGTGCTCAGCAAACTTGGTGATACTGCACTCAATGCCTCTGCCTATGGCACCACAGGGATGCTGAACAAGACTGGTCCCAGGACTGATCCCTGAGGGTCTCTGCTTGGCACTGCCTCCACTGGGCCATGGAGCCATCGACAGCCACTCTTTGGGTGCGGCCATCCAGCCACTTCTGTATCCATCTGGTGGTCCACCCCTCAAACCCATGTTTCACCAGCTTGGACAGCAGGATGTGGATCAGGAAATGAGGAGCAGGAGGAGTGTGAAATGAGCAGCAGGAGCCCAGCAGATAGCTGAGGGGAGGGAGTGAGGGTGGCAGATAAAGGGCAGAGCACTCCTTAGGTGCGTTCGGCGATTTCCTCGCTTCGGGAACCAGCCCTGCTCTGTTTATCTGCAACAGCAATTCACAGCAACATCCTTGCTGCAGCTGTCTTCAGAGGGAAAAAAAAAAAAAAATAAAAAGGGGAAGAATGGAATGGAGATAATTTTTTTTTTCCCTACCTTGAGGGGAAAAGAGGTAGCAGAGGTTGTGTGGCAGCTGCTTGCCATCAGAACGGGAGGAGAGTTCTTTGGTAGGAGGCTGCTGGAGCCCTGTAGGAGGCTGCTTCTTGTCTGGAAAGCTTCTGACCCCCACCTGGGCATTGTGATGCTGGGCAAGCTGCTGAGGGGTGCCCCTGCTTGGGCAGAGTTTCCCCTCCATAGTGGTTCTGCAGGGATTAGTCCTGGGACCAGTCTTGTTCAGCATCTTTGTGGGTGCCATGGGCAGAGGCATTGAGTGCAGCCTCAGCAGGTTTGCTGAGCACCCCAAGCTGTGTGGTGCAGCAGGCAGGCTGGAGGGCAGGGATGGCATCCAGAGGGACCTGCACAGGCTGCAGAGGTGGGCACAAGCCAAAATCAGGAGGTTCAACAAGGCCAAGGGCAAGGTCCTGCAGCTGAGTTGAGGAAATGCCAAGCACCAATGCAGGCTGGGCAGGGACTAGCTGGAGAGCAGCCCTGAGGAGAGGGACTTAGGGGTGCTGGTGGAGGAAAAGATGAAGATGTGGCAGCAGTGATTCTGAGGAGCTTTGGGCTATGGTTTCAGGTGAATCTTGTAGAGTAAGGTTCTGGATTGGGCTTGGTGATCCTGAGGGGCTTTGGGCTATGGTTGAAGGTGAATCTTGTAGAGTAGGGTTCTTGGGTTGGACTTGGTGACCCTGAGGGAGCTTTGCCAACCTGGATGTTGCTGTGATTCTGACTCCAGGGACAGGGTCTGACCCCAGAGCTTCAGGAGGCGTCAGGCAATCCCGGAATTCCATCACTGGGCAGGTTGGAAGGGACATCTGGAGAACATCCAGTCCAACTCCCCCTCCCTCTAAAGCAGGACAACGAGTTTGATGAAGAGCTGTCAAGCTCTGCTGGGCTGGCTCAGGTCATCCTCCAAGCAGCCTGTGAAAAAAACCCAGCAGGGAAGAAGAAGACTTCCATGAGCGCAGCAGGGCCTGGAGCTTCATCCAGGGGATTTTATTAGGGAAAAAAACGCTCATCCCCCTCCTCAAACTCCATTAATGCACCTTAAGTGCCTCTTCTCCTTCAGAGGCTCTTCCAACCTGCCAGCTTTTGTTTGGTCTTTGGTTGCTAATTAACCCCCTTGAGCTGCGCCCGCTGCCTGCTGCTGCTGCCGCTGATGCTGCTGCCGCTGCTGCTGCTGCCGGATCCTGACCTTTCACTGAAGCCTTCTCCTGTTCTAAAGCGCTGATTAAAACATTTCCATTAAGTGCTTCTGCAGTCAGCAAACGGCTCTGGGCAGCAAGAGAGAGAGAGAGAGAGAGGGGAAAAAAAAAACCAAAAAACAAACAACTCAAAAAACCAACCCAAACCAGGTCTGGGCTGAAATATTCACTTTGGTTAAGACCTATCAGTTTGCCGCGGAATCGTTTTTTAACGGCCCGAAAATTAAACAGGGGCAAGGAAGCCAAGCAGGGACCTTGCAAAAGGTCCCTTCTATGATTCTATGTCCACATCCCTCCTGTCCCAGGGGCTCCAGCACTGGATGCACTACTCCAGGTGGGCTCTCAGCAGAGCACAGCAGAGGGGCAGAATCCCCTCCCTGGCCCTGCTGCCCACACTGCTCCTGCTGCAGCCCAGCCTCTGCTTGCCTTTCTGCCCTGCAAGTGCACACTGCTGCCTCAGCTTCAGCTTCTCCTCCACCAGCTCCTGCTGCAGCCCAGTTCAATCTCTCTTCCCTGAAGCTTGTTTTCTGTGGTGGGCAGGGTGATGAGACCTTTCCAGCAACTTGTGCGGGGGACTGGTCACTGTATGGAGAGCAAATCTGGGCCAGTGTAAGGCTGAGCACAAGGGAACCTTTCTCCTTCACCTAAAGGCATCCCTGGCCCAGGCTGGTTTCTACATGTCTAAGGTGATCTCATCAGCTGCAAGGAGCTCTTGGGGAGAATTTTTGTGCCTTTATTATCGAGTTGCAGAAACCTTCATGTGACCTTTCTTTTTTCCTTTCTTTTTTTTCTGAATGAGTCAGATGCAGACAAAAGGGAAAGTGTTTTGTGTGTTATCACTTAAAGAAAAAAAAAATAAAATATATCCTGCCTGCTGTACCTTCCTCCCACAAACAATTAGAGAATCAAGTGGTAATTACATGAGTCTATTGATAAGGGCTCTTGGCTCAGACAATGCTGGGAAGGGAAACTGTAATTTCAGCCTGAGGTGTGCAGGGGAGTTGACTGAGGAGATGGAAATTTATGCAAATCCCAATATAGAGCCATAGAATCATAGAATCAGTCAGAGTTGGAAGGGACCACAAGGATCATCAGATAGCTTCAGGAGCTGGGCTGGATGGGAGGTTGGATTGTACACCAGATAGAATCCTAGAATGAGTCAGGGTTGGAAGGGACCACAAGGATCAGCCAGTCCCAACCCCCCTGCCATGCCCAGGGACACCCTACCCTAGAGCAGGCTGCCCACAGCCTCTGCCAGCCTGGCCAAAAACACCTCCAGGGATCTGGCCCCAAACACCTCCCTGCAGGGGCAACCCATTCCAGCCTCTCACCACTCTCATGCTCAACAACTTCCTCCTCACCTCCAGCCTCAATCTCCCCACCTCCAGCTTTGCTCCATTCCCCCCAGTCCTGGCACTCCCTCACAGCCTAAAAAATCCCTCCCCATTTTTTTTTGTAGCCCCCTTCAGATGCTGGAAGGCCACCAGAAGGTCCCCTGGGAGCCTCCTCTTCTGCAGCCTGCACAGCCCCAACTCTTTCAGGCTGTGCTCACAGCAGAGCTGCTGCAGCCCTCTCAGCATCCTCGGGGCCCTTCTCTGCACACCTCCAGCATCTCCACATCCCTCTTGTCCCAGGGGCTCCAGCACTGGATGCACTACTCCAGGTGGGCTCTCAGCAGAGCACAGCAGAGGGGCAGAATCACCTCCCTGGCCCTGCTGCCCACACTGCTCCTGCTGCAGCCCAGCCTCTGTTTGGCTGAACATGAGCCAACAGTGTGCACTTGCACTTGTGATCTTCTAAGATCACGTTTCAAATGTTGATATAGAATCACAGAATCAGCCAAGTTAGAAGAGAGCTCCAAGCTCATCCAGCCCAACCTATCCCCCAGCCCTATCCCATGGCACTCAGTGCCCATCCAGGCTTGGCTTGAACACCTCCAGGGATGGGGACTCCACCACCTCTCCGGGCAGCCCATTCCAATGCCAATCACTCTCTCTGCCAGGAACTTCCTCCTCACATCCAACCTCAACCTGCCCTGACACAGCTTCAGCCTCTCTCCCCTCCTTCTGGCCCTGCCTGCCTGGCAGCAGAGCCCAAGCCCAGCTGGCCACAACCTCCCTGCAGGGAGCTGCAGAGAGCAATGAGCTCTGCCCTCAGCCTCCTCTTCTGCAGGCTGCACACCCCCAGCTCCCTCAGCCTCTCCTCTTGGGGCTGTGCTCCAGGCCCCTCCCCAGCCTTGCTGCCCTTCTCTCAGCACCTTCCAGCACCTCAACATCTCTCTGCAATGGAGGCAACCAGAGCTGGACACAGCACTCAAGGTGTGTGCTGAGCAGTGCTGAGCACAGGGGCACAATCACCTCCCTGCTCCTGCTGCCCACACTGCTCCTGCTCCAGCCCAGGATGCCATTGGCTCTGCTGCCCACCTGGGCACACTGCTGCCTCCTGTTCATCCACTGCTGACTCATGTTTAGGTTGGATATGAGAAGAAATTTCACTGGAAAATTTCTCAAAGGCTGAATTAGCCTCCCCAGGGAGGTTTTTGAGTCCCTGGAGGTGTTTCAGAGAGGCAGAGCTGTGCTGCTGCAGGACACAGTTTAACAGCATCCTTGGCAGCATTAGAGAATGCTTGGGCTTGGTGACCCTAAAGGGCTTCCACTAGGAAAATGATTCTGTGATGCTGAGAGAAGGCCTTGACCCTTTAAGGGAGTGAGAGGCAAAGCAGCTTCATCTGGTTTGGTTTGATTTTTTTTCCCCCCCAGATAACTCAGTGTAGCTCATTCTTTCATCTGCCAATTTCCATCCTCATAAAGGGTCTTTTTTTTTTTTTTCCCTCTCTTCTCTCCCCAGTTATTAAACATCTTTAGAACATGATTTAAAAAAAAAATTTAAAAAAAAATAATAACCTCTGCTCTGCAGCTCACCCCCAGCCAGGGCACAGCTCCTGAATGCAGGATTCTAAATTGAATTTCCTCATCTCGGGGACACTTCAGAATCTATTGCTGGCTCCCTTCAGAGGGCCAGAGCCAGCTCTGAACTCATTCTAGCCAGCAAGTAAATAAATGCAACCTTCTGTCTGCAGGCTGAGCTCAAATATCTCAGCAAAATTAGTGAGAGGTTTCTCATGTTAAAAAAAAAAAAAAAAAGCAGAGAAAACTACCCCAATTAATCACCCAGGTGCAGGGAGGCTGCCTGGGAGCTTTTCAGGCTACAGCTAATGGGACCCAGGCTGATTGTGGCTCAGCAGATGGGAGCCACTGAGAGGGACAGAAGGAGCTGTGGGTGCCACTGCTTGAGCTGGGAAGTTGGGCTAGATGAGCTCCAGAGGCCATTGTGGTCCTGGTCCCAAGCTGCTGTGGGTGCCACTGCTTGAGCAGGGATGTTGGACTGAATGATGAGCTCCAGAGGCCATTGTGATGCTGGTCCCAAGCTGCTGTGGGTGCCTCTGCTCTAGCAGGGATGTTGGACTGGATGATGAGCTCCAGAGGCCATTGTGATGCTGGTCCCAAGATGCTGTGGGTGCCTCTGCTCTAGCAGGAGTGTTGGACTGGATGATGAGCTCCAGAGGCCATTGTGGTCCTGGTCCCAAGCTGCTGTGGGTGCCACTGCTTGAGCAGGGATGTTGGACTGGATGATGAGCTCCAGAGGCCATTGTGATGCTGGTCCCAAGATGCTGTGGGTGCCACTGCTTGAGCAGGGATGTTGGACTGGATGATGAGCTCCAGAGGCCATTGTGATGCTGGTCCCAAGCTGCTGTGGGTGCC
>VWZI01017162.1:3612-32400 GCA_013396835.1 Psilopogon haemacephalus | reverse complement strand
GGGGGGGCTGGAAGCCCCCAGCCTCTCTGGGCCACCTGCTCCAGGCCTCCAGCACCCACACACCAAACAACTTTCTCCTCCTGCTCAGATGCAACCTCCTGGCTCCCACTTTGTGCCCTCTGCCCCTGGACACCACTGACAAGAGCCTGGCCCCAGCCTCTTGTCTCCCACAGCTCCTTTAGCTCTTGCTGAGCATTGCTCAGATGTCCTCTGGGACTGCTCTTCTCCAGGCCCTACAGCCCCAAGGCTCTCAGCCTTTGCTCCTCACAGAGCTGCTCCAGGCTCTTCAGCTGTTTGCAGCCTCCCCTGGACTTTCTCCAGCAGTTTCCTGTCTCTCTGGATCTGGGGAGCCCAGGCACAGCACTCCAGGTCTGGCCTTACTAGGGCAGAGGGGAAGGAGAACCTCCCTCATTAATGGTTGAGACTCTGTAGCCACCTCTTGACCTCTTCTTCTAACTTGGTATTCCAGGACTCTATGATCCTCTTCTCAGCACAGGAGAGACATGGACCTGTTGGAGTGAATTTTTTTTTTTGCTGAGTGGGGAGAGCCTAGCCCAGGTTGCCCAGAGGGCTGGGAGCTGCTCTATGGCTGGCACCATTGCAAGTCAGGATGTCTGGGGCTATGAGCAACCTGCTTAGGCTGTGGGTGTCCCTGCTGAGTGCAGGGCAGTTGGACTGGACCAGCACCCCAAAGCACTCTGTGATTTCCCATGGTAAGGGTCAGTGATGACAAGGCACAAGTGGTTTTGGACACAAGTGCTGGTTGCAGTCACATCTTGTCTAGGCCTGATGCAGCTTGAGCTGGAGTTGTGGTCCCTTCCCAGCTGTGTGCCTGGGCATCACTTGTGCTGGCAGCAGCCACAATACAAAGGGAGACCTTCACCCCTGAAGAGTCACCACAGTGGCAGTGTTCCCATGGCTTAATGCAGTCACAGAATAACTTGGTCTGGGATTGCCTTGTGGAGGCCACAGAGGGACAACACTGCTTGAAGCAGGACCCCACAGCCTGTGATGCCTTTGGACAGGCTGCTTTACGTGATGCTTGTGCTGGAACCCTTTGCTTGGGCTGCTCAGGGTGACCATAGAATGGTTTGAGTTGGAAGGAACATCTAAATGTCTTTTACTCCAATCCTTCCACAGTAAACAGGGATATCTTCAACTACATCAGGTTGCTCAGAGCTCTGTCAAATGTGATCTGAAATGTTCCTGGGGATGAGGCTTCTGCCATCTCCAGATCATGGAATCACAGAATGGGTTGGGTTAGAAGGGATCTTAAAGGTCATCCAGTTCCAAGCCCCTGCCATGGGCAGGGACTCCTCCCACCAGTCCAGCTTGTTCAAGGCCTCATCCAACCTGGCCTGCAACACCTCCAGGGAGGGGCCAGCCACAGCCTCCCTGGGCAACCTGTGCCAGTGTCTCCCTACCCTCACTCTCAACAATTTCTTCCTCATCTCCACTCTCAGTCTCCTCTCTCGCAGCTCAAAGCCATTGTCCTTCATCCTGGCACTCCCAGCCCTTGTCCAAAGTCCCTCCCCAGCTCTCCTGGAGCCCCTTCAGGTACTGGAAGGGAGGACTAAGGTCTCCCTGGAGCCTTCTCTTCTCCAGCCTCAACAGCCCCAACTCTCCCAGCCTGTCCCCACAGGGGAGGTTCTCCAGCCCTCTCATCATCTTGGTGGCCTCCTCTGGACCCTGTCCATCAGCTCCAGGTCCTTCTTGTGCTGGGGGCCCCAGAGCTACAGGCAGTGCTGCAGGTGGGGTCTGAGCAGAACAGAGGGGCAGAATCCCCTCCCTGTGCTGCTGCTCTCCCTGCTCTGGATGCAGCCAGCACACAGCTGGCTCTGGGCTGCCAGCGACCAGTGCTGGCTTCTGGGGAGTTTGTCATCCAGACTCCTTAAGGATGCTCACCAAGATCCAGGGGCTCAAACCTCATAGCCCATTTGCCAGGCTGCTCAGGGTGAAGCTGGTGCTCAAATCATCACTGAAATATCATGGATTCACAGAATATCAGTATGTTAGGGATTAGAAGAGATCATCCTGTCCAACCCCCCCTGCCAGATCATATTCATCCTGGGGCAGTCACACAGAAACACATCCAGGCGGGTTTTGAAAGTCTCCAGAGGAGATTCCACCTCTCTGGGCAGCCTGCTTCAGGGCTCCAGCACCCTCACCGTAATGAGGTGGAACCTCCTGGCCTCTAGCCTGTACCCGTTGGTCCTTGTCTCATCACAGGGCTCCACTGAGAAAAGCCTGGCCCCTTCATCTTGCCCCCTGTCCCCATCCCCCCCATTTATAGGCATTGGCAAGGTCCCCTCTCAGCCTTCTCAAGTAGAGTAACTGTGGCCATTTGCCTTTGCATCCTGCAGGAGATATAGATCCTCTAAGCACCATAGATCTAGTCTAGTCATCTCCTTACTGTGTATCAGCAGAGAGGAGAACAAAGCCCTCCAAGGGTATGGCTGAGCAGAGGAACTCTCCCAAACCTGGGCTCCTGCTGCAGGGAGGAAAGCTGCCAGAACCGTGCTCAAAAGTTAGTATTTTTATTTCAACTCTATAAAGTATACAACAGGCACTCGGCAATTACAGCTGCAGGGAAAGTACAGAGCGAAAACCAAAGCATTCGAAGTGTAGGAGAAACAGAGAGGTCTTCAGCCTACACCCAAAGAGTGCCACCAGCCAGCCACTGCTGGGTGACTGACCGCCTGTCTAGCGAGTGAAACCTCTTTCAGGTCAAGAAGGAAACTGGAGAAAATAAGAATATAAAACAAAGGGCTGGTGTAGAAACAGCAGAAATCGAGACTAGGGTGAGAGGCAGCTCCCAGGTTAGTTTCCCCTTAGGCCAGCAAAACCCTAAACCCACCCAATCCTCTGCTTTATGGTTGGTTTAGCTGGCCGAAGGGCTGCAGAGGATGAGGAGCTACCAGCTTTCCATCTTATCTCCATAGGATGGGGTACAGAGAGAGTAAGATGGACTGGGGAGGGAGGGTGTGGGCAAAAGCATGGATCCTGTCTTGTTGAGTGGTGCAGATGAGCTGTGGGTCAGGATCTGGGGCCAGGTCGAGCTGGTCTTTGTTTGACTGGGTGGATTTTTTCGTACATGTGCCTCCTCGTGGGGATTTGTAGCAGAGGAGGAGGAGGAGCAGGAAGAGGAGGAGAAGGAGGCTTGTGCTGGGACAGCATGACATGGGGTTTAGATCTGCACAGCTCTAAAGCAAAGCCTTAAACCCACCCAAGACACAGCTTTAGGGTTGGTTTACATGGTTGAGGAGCTGTGGAGGATGAGAAGCTTCCAGCTTTCCATCTTAGCTCTGTAGGACAGCTGTGGTGGGGTGCAGAGAGAAGCTGGGTGTAGGGAAAGGGGGTGGGCAAAACCACAGATCTCATGTTGCATGGTGAGGATGAGGAGGTCAGGATTTGGGGCCAAGTTGAGCTGCTCATTGATTGGTTGGCTTTTTTTTTTTTTAATATCATAGAATCATAAAACAGCTTAGGCTGGACCTTAGAGATCATCTAATCCACCACACCCCACACCCCCCCAATCATGGGCAGGGACACCTCAACTAGCCCAGGCAGCGGCTAGTGCTGGGACAAGAAGACAAAGTGGGGTGGGTGTAGTGGTGGTGTTGGATCTGCAAAACTGGGCAAGGAAAGAGGAATGACCTGTGTAGGGAGTGGGTAGGATGTCAGAGCTGAGTTTGACCTGCACATCACACATATACATTTCACAGAAATGAGTCTGCATCTCCTCAGAGGGTGCACAGCTCCGCAGACAGGCGACAGGAGTGAGGGCACTGTGGCACCACTTCTTCAGTGCCTCAGAATTCTGGTAAGAAAGGGCTTAGAAAGGGGCTGTAAAACGCAGCAAGCTAAGAAAGGACGACGGTTTGAGGTGTGTTTGTGTCTGTCATGCAGCATAACACCAAATTTGTTTTGTTGTTGTTGGGGGTGTCTTTTTTGATATCCAGGTTGCGAAGGGTTTTAAGGCACTTGCAACAATGCCAGATAGATATGTCGTGATCTAGAACTATGGGATGAGTGGACAGGACAGCTGATAGAAAGTTTAATAATACTGACAATTATAACATTAATTCAAGTCTACCTCGACCTTAAAAAAAACAAACAACAACAAAACAAACCATTACAAAGAAGAAAAATGAAGGAATAATGCCATGGAACACCCCCAAAACAAAAAACAACGTAAATCTCCCAAACAAGGTTCTAGGCTTACCACAAAACACTTAACATGGAGATACCTATTTACATGCAGACCCCATCGTGGTCCTGGTGCTAAGGAAGGGTTTGCTGGGAGGGTGACATAGCACTGGTGACAAGCTAGGGATTGGCTGTGTCAGAAAGACACCTCTTTCAACACACAAGCAGCGTGCAGGTGGTGTCCTCCTTCCAAAAATACCCAATGGCCCCAAAGAGTGGAACAAATCCAAAGAAGACAAGGGAGGAAGGGCAGGAAGGGGGACTCAGAGGCAATCCCTGGCGCTGAATAGAGATACAGGTATGGTTAGGTAATGTAACACAAGTCTATTACTTCTAAATGAAGGAGTTTATCATCTCCCTGTGCTAGTAAGCAGGGTGTCTCCAGTGGGAAAGGCAATGGGAAGTCCAGCAAGGTGCCTGATACCAAAACCAAACTGGTGTCTAGTAGAGCTGCAGGTGTTCATCACTGTGTGTGGCACAGAGAGTGAGGGGAGGGACTCCTCACTGACCCATCTGAATGCCTTCAGAGAATCACAGAACCCAAAGCAGGGTTGCACAGGAATGCATCCAAATGGGTCTTGAAAGTCTCCAGAGACACCACAACCTCTCTGGGCAGCCTCGTCCACGTCCCTAGCATCCTCACACTAAAGAATTTTCTCCTCACCTTTTCCCTGTAGCCCCCCAAACCGTTGTGATTCTCCTTCCTGCTGGCAACCCATTACAAGACAACTGCACCTCAGCTGCCCAGCACCATTGCTTTGGGACCAACGCCCCTCTTTGGTTTTGTTCCTGACCACAAAAGCTTTTCTCCTCTCATGTCACTGCTCTGTTGAGAGAAGAAGAAAGGCTGTGAGTAAAGAATCTGTCTCTGAGCCTGTCTGCTGAGCTGCCCAGTGGTCACCTGAGCAGCTGCATTGGCTTGCAGCACCTTCCATCCCTCACAAGAAAGCTGAGGAGCCAGCCCGTGTTTGCTCTACACAAGCAATTCCCCACACGACTCTTTTCCCTCTGCTTTTGAGGACAAAAAGGGGGTTGATGAGGAATGAACAGTGGACATAACCTCAAGTGGCTCTGTCAACAGTGTTGCATCATCCTTGGAGGAATAAGAAAGGAAATTCAGCAGCCACTGACTGGTTTCAAAGGTGTGGCGACAACCAAGCTCTGGCAAACAGTAGCTATCATCAACACTGTCACAGGAAGGGAGAAAAGCCTTTTTTCATATTCTCTATTAAGTCATTGTCATTATGAAGAGGGGAAAAAAAAGTTGGGGTTTAGCCTTGGAGCTAAAAGATGCATTTTCTGTGTATTTGTAGGCAAAAGCCAGAGGATGACTTCTCAGCACAAGCTGATCTTGCTCCTTCCAGTGCACAGAACAGCTCTTGGCTGCTCTGAGATGAAACGAAGCAGCCACTGCTCATTGCTGGGGTGTGTGGAGCCTGAAAGCTGACTTTTCTTGTTGGTGTGATGGTAGAAAATTCTATTCCTGTGTAACAAAGAGGCATCCAGAACAGGGATTCCTGTTAGGGCTGCAGAGACTGCACTCAGGCAAAGCAAAAGCAGTGGAAAAGAGAAGTGCAGCCATGATGATCTTGTTTGCTGCAGCTCTTTCCCTCCCAAGACCTGATTCCAATTCAGCTGCCCCTGTGCCTCACACACAGTCACTGGGAGACAGACACCTCCAGGAGCAGTCTGGCCAGTTAGCTCCACTGACTTCCACAGATTCACAGAATGGGTTGGCTTGGAAGGGACCTCCAAGATCATCCAGTTCCAAGCACCTGCCATGGGTAGGGACACCTCCCTAGTTGTTTTTTTTTTTCTTTTTTTTTTTTTCATATCATAAAATCATAAAACGGCTTAGGCTGGACCTTAGAAATCATCTAATCCACCCCCCTGCCATGGGCAGGACACCTCTCAACTAGCCCAGGTTGCTCAGGGCTTCATCTATCCTGGCCTTCAAAACCTTCAGGGAGGGGACATCCAGAACCTTCCTTGGCAACCTGTGCCAGTGTCTCATCACCCTCACTCTCACCAATTTCTTCCTCATCTCCACTCTCAGTCTCCCCTCTTCCAGCTCAAAGTCATTGTCCCTTGTCCTGGCACTCCCAGCCCTTGTCCAAAGTCCCTCCCCAGTTCTCTTGGAGCCCCTTCAGGTACTGGAAGGCTGCTCTGAGTTCTGCCTGGAGCCTTCTCTTCTCTAGCCTCAACTCTCCCAGCCTGTCCCCACAGGGACATCTCCTATGGAACTCCATATCTGGAATCAGGATACTGTTTTTAGGGTGCTATTACAAAGGGAGCCACCAAACTGACCCAGAACCACCTTTTATCTTCATTCACTTTGTCCTGAATGTGGAAAAGATGCAGAAATGGAAGCATCAAATCATCTAAGAAGGTGATGGAGAATGATACCTCCTGCTACCTGTTCCTGACCCAGTGGTGGAGTCATACTGCACAGCCTGAGGAGGGGATGTCCATAGCACCTGTACAGTACATAATGGGTCTGGTGTTTGCCCTAGGGGTTACTAAAGGTCAACATTAAGCTTGGTTTTAGGCCTTGCCAGCAAAACAAGAAGCCCAGTGGGCTGCTGTGGCGTTAGTCACAGAAACATCATTTGACCACTATTTTCTCTGTGGAATGAGTTGATTTGATGATTTCTTTCTTCATGTTTTTGTACCAAGGGAAAGGAGTTAAAAAATAACAGAACCAGAAACAACCCCAAGATGTCATGTGACAGGATGGTCTCTCTGCTGTTAGAAGTGAGCCCATATCTACCTCAGCAGGATGGAAAGCAGTTGTGCTTTTGTTTGACCAGGCTAGAAGAGAATTCTCCCAGGCAAAGAGGGAAGGTAACACTCAGCCTTGTCACTAACACTGCTCAGAAAGGTGGGGGGGTAAGGGAGGGGGAGGGAAGGAAAGGACCAATTTTACCCTTGCTGTGACATCAACTCTTTGGCCCAGTACTCTTGCACTCCACATTTGCTCCTCCACTGGCCTCCAGCAGAAGATCTGTGTAGTCTAGAGGGTGGGAGTAGCCCAACTCCTGCACTGTCATTAGCTACATCACTTGGTAAATCACTACTGATCCTACTTGATAAAGCCAGCAGCTGGCAGCTAAGGTTAAGTGCTTCTTTCAGTAGAGGTTATCTCTCCACTTGGATGATTTGGAGCCTAGCAAGGTCACTGCAGTGATAGGAGACTGGTGAAAGGTTTTGTGTTAGGACCACCTCATCCACTGCTAGTTGAGTTTGGAAGAGAAAACATGAAGAGCACTGTTGCATCTAAGCAAGAAGTCCTAATGCCACTGGAGTTACTGTAGCAGCATCGATCAAGGCATCACGGTGACCCCGAGCACGAATCCTCCCCGGCGCTTTCAGTTTGGCTGGCAGCCCAGTCCCAGGCAGCTGTCCTCAGCAAGGCAGAAGCAGGTAAAGAGAAAGACACTAAAAATCTATGTCCCATCCTGAGTTGTCATCAGGGGGTGGCTCGTCACTGTCCTCTGGGAAGCTGTCGAAATTGCTCGTGTCTGTTGGAGATGCAACCTGCAGAAAGAGGAGGAGAGGGACAGGACAGGGATGGTCAGCACAGGAGACCTCTGCAGGGATTTCTCTCCCACACCCGTGGTCATGCACAGAACCACAGAGTGTTGTGGGGTGGAAGGGTCCTCTAGAGAGCATCCACTCCAAATGCCCTGCTAAAGCAGGAGCACCTAAAGCCGACTGCACAGCAATACATCCAGGTGAGTTTCCCACGTCAAGGAGGCTCCACAACCTCTCCGTGCTCCAGGTCTCCAGCACCCTCACACCAAACAACTTTCTCCTTCTGCTCAGATGCAACCTCCTGGCTTCCACTTTGTGCCCACTACCCCTTGTCCTGGCCCTGGGCACCACTGACAAGAGCTTGGCCCCAGCCTCTTGTCTCCCACAGCTCCTTTAGCTCTTGCTGAGAATTGCTCATATGTCCTCTGGGGCTGCTCTTCTCCAGGCTCAACAGTCCCAGCGCTCTCAGCCTTTGCTCCTTGTAGAGCTGCTCCAGGCTCTTTAGCACCCTCATAGCCTCTGTTTGACTCTCTCCGGCAGTTCCCTGTCTCCATGGGGAGCCCAGAGATGGACACCACACTCCAGGTGTAGCTCAACTCAGTCAAGAGCATTTGTTGCCAACTGCATGTAATAAAAGTTCTCAATCCACAACTTTTTGCTGAATGCCAAGATACCTTTCCACAGCTCCCCTGCTCTGGTGGTCCAGGCCCCCAGGCTCTCTAGCTCAGCTACCTACTGGTACAGGAGCCACAGAATGCATCACAGACTGGTTTGTCTTCAAAGGGACCTTAAAGCTCTTCCAGTCTAACTCCCTGCACTCAGCAGGGACATCTCCAACCAGAGCAGGTTGCTCACAGCCCCAGACAGGCCCTTGAATCACTGCAAGGCCACTAGAAACCCTCTCTGGAGCCTCCCCTTCTCCAGGTTAAAAACCTCCAAAGGTCATCAGAAAGTTCATTGGAAAAGCTTTGTCATCCCCCAACCAAACCCCAGGATTTCCATTTAGGACTCCAGGATCTTGATCCAGGATAGTGTAAGCTGGGCCCTGCCACCTTTGAGTTACTTGACAAGCATTGCTCAGCCTATGGAGCCCACCAGAGAAACTCATCTTCCAAAGATGAAGGCCAAGCAGGTGGTTTATTTCTTGGGAAATAAAGGCATTTAAAAGCTACCTTTGCTTGGTCTTTTCTGATTTCAGTTTTGCTTTGGTTTTGGTTTTTTGGATTTTTTTAAATGGTTGTGACTGAAACTTCCAGAGCTGCTGAGAGGCCTGGAGCAGCTCTGTGAGAAGCAAAAGATGAAAGCCCCGGGGCTGAGAGCCTGGAGAAGAGAATCCCCATAGGGCATCTGAGCAATGCTCAGCAAGAGCTAAAGGAGCTGTGGGGGGCAAGAGGCTGGGGCCAGGCTCTTGTCAGTGGTGCCCAGGGCCAGGACAAGGGGCAGAGGGCACAAAGTGGGAGCCAGGAGGTTGCATCTGAGCAGGAGGACAAAGCTGTTTGGTGTGAGGGTGCTGGAGGCCTGGAGCAGGCTGCCCAGAGAGATCGTGGAGTCTCCTGATCTGGAGACTCTGAAGACCCCTCTGGATGTGTTCCTGTGTGCCCTGCTGCAGGTGATGCTGCTCTGGCAATGAGGTAGGACTCGATGATCTCCAGAGCTCCCTTCCCATTCCATGATCCCTTATAATGAGATCCTGACATTTAATGCAATTAGAGGGGGAAAAAAAAAGTTTAAAAAGTAAAGAACAATACAAAACCAGAGCTGCAGCTCTCCTGGCCATAATAACCAGCATCTTACTAGAAAAAAGTGGTCCTTCAAGTTGTAAGCCAAGCAGCCAGTGTATGGGCTTCTCCTTGCCAAAAGACTATGGGATAGTCATTGCCACAAGAGTGCTGGCAGGAGACCCTTGCTGTACCTATCAGATGGTCCACTTCTGCAGCTGCTGGAGAATCACACCAAGTCCAGCACTGCCAGGTCACCACCAAACCATGGCCTTGAAACACCTCCAGGGATTGGAACTCCATCACCTCCCTAGGCACCTTGGGTCAGGTCTTGACAAGCCTTTTGTGGAAGAAACCGTTCCTCATGTCCAACCTAAGCCTCCCCTGGTGCAACTCAAGGTCTTGTCCTCTCATCCTATGTTTTGTTCCCTGGCAGAGGAGCCCAACCCCCACCTCACTGCAGCCTCCTCTCAGGGAGCTGGAAAGAGCAATGAGGTCTCCCCTCAGCCTCCTCTTCTCCACACAGAACACTCCTATCTCCCTTGGCTCCTTTTCCCCAGCCCTCCAGACCCTTCCCCAGCTTCGTTGCCTTTCTCTGCACCTGTTCCAGCCACCATCCCTGCTGAGAAGGGTGATGGACCTCAGGCATACCCTGTCCCACCAACACTGATGTGGCACCCTAGGCTCTAGGCAGACTGATTTTAGCCCTTTCCCCTCTTCGAATCTAGTCCGAAGCTCTTTTGAAGAGCCCTGTCAAACTGCTGTGCAAGAGAAGCCAGGGTTTAGAGCCTAGTCTACAATCATGGAATCACAGAATTGTTTGGGTTGGAAAGGCTTCCAAGATCATCCAGTCCAATCATCAACCCACCACCACCATGGCCACTAAACCATGGCCCCAAGTGCCACAAAAGAGTCAAGAAGGAGGAGAAAATTTCCAGGACAGCTCCAACCAGGAAGTAACTTTGGGCTGTAAATTTGAGCTCTCCTAATCTCCTAAGGAGCAGCTCTTAGTTGCTTACCTGGTCATGGCACGTTCCTGCAAAGAAGGGTTCCAGAGCTGGAGAAGTCTTCTGTCCTAAGACAATGGCCAGGCCGAACCTTGAGCCCTGCTGGCTCCTTTCCAGCTAACAAGCAGAGCTTCACTGCTTGCAGGAGAAGCTTATTTGTTCTCCCAAAGCTAAGTATTTCAGGTTCCTGCTCAGAGGTGGCCCACACTGAATGTTGGGACTTTTGACAAAGCAATTGTGGTCGATCTGGGAAACAAGGCTGAACAGGACTGGGTGAGGTTTACCACTTCATGGAAGCAGGTTTGGGAGAGGACCTCAGGTACATGTTGAGAAGGTGTTGCTCCTAAGAGACCTAGGGAAGTGCTGAATGGGGATTGGGGCAGTATACAGCTGTCGGCATGGAATGGCCCTTGGAGAAGGAGTGCTCTGAAGACAGTGATGCTCCCTGTCTGCTCTGGGCAGCATTGCCTGTGGTTTGCTGGCAAAAAGGGTGATAGGAAATCACTCTCTTGGGAACAACCGTAGAAATATTCCAGAGAACATCACCAGAATGCATGAACCTTGCCACACCAGGAGACAATGCCAGTGACATGCTGTCTGAGGGCTTGACATGGGTGGGAAGCGACCTTCCAAACTCACCCAATACAACCTCCCTGCACTCTGACATCCCCAACCAGAGCAGGTTGCTCACAGCCCCAAACACGCTGACCTGCAAAGGTGCCAGCCACGGGGCAGCTCCCATCTCTCTGGGCAACCTGGGCCAGGCTCTCCCCACCCTCATTTCTCCCTTCTCTCCACTCTCAATCTCTCTCTTTCAGTCCAGACCATCCCCCTTTGTCCTTCCACAGCAGACCCTGCTCAAAACTCTGTCTCCAGCTTTCTGCTGGGCCCCTAGAAGCACTGCAAGGCCACCAGAAGGTCACCCTGGAGCCTTCTCCTCTGCAGGCTGAATAAGCCCAACTCTCCCAGCCTGGCCCCACAGCAGAGGGCTTCCAGTCCTGCCAACATTGCTCTGGCCCTGCTCCAATAGGTCCATATATACATGGGGGAAAAGCAGCACTGGAAATGCTCTTGGTGAAGCCAAAATCCATCAAAACCCATTAGAGAAACAGATGGGGCATTGTGTCATTGTAGAATTGACACCCTGCATAGGTCAAACAGGAATTCACAGTGGATATAAAGGAGGAAACTTGAAACTTGGTGAGCAGTGCTGCTGACAAATTAATAGTCACTAGAAAGCAGCTTGACAGCAACCAAAAGTCTGAGTGGAGAAAAGGTTTGGACATTCTTTGGACATCCTACTTTAGGGCTGCCAAAAAATCCTGCTCTCTTCCACCCTCTGCCATCAATTTCAGCACCCCCCCAGGGGAGACAAACCCCTCTTGCTCTTTCACAAGAAGCTGGGAAAGCCTTTTGGGTGTTAGACCGAGCCCCTGAGCCCTGCCTACTGCAGGAGCTGCAGGACCTTGGGTGAATGGAGCAAAGGGGTACAGTGAAACACCACTGCTGATGTCACAGTCTGGGTGACACTGGGGGGAGGGAGGCAGGGAGAGAAAAGGATTAAGCTGAGACAGGGAGAGGAGGCTGAAGGACAGAAGGGGCCAAGGTAATTTTGACCAACTAATCCTGTTTGGTTTCCCTCTGCAGAGGGCTTTGTGGGGACAGAGCTCACAAAGACATCAAAGGAGGAGCTGGACTCCAAAGGAGGAATGGAGCTGTACCCCCTCCCCACCTCTGCTCCCAGTTAAACACAAACCAGGGGGCTTTTCATGTCCTGCATGGGCACGGGGAAAAGGGTGACAACACAAAAGAGGACACAGAGGGAAAGGCTCACACAGAAGAAAAGGGAGATGGCAGACAAATCCCACTGGTCTTGAAAAAAGAAGTAAGAAGAAAGAAGAAACATCTGAGGGAAGGGATGAAAGTAGCAGCTGTCTGCTGGCATGTGAAAAGTAGGTGAAGAAACAAGATGAGGGAGAGAAAAATGTGTAGCAGTGAGTGATCTTGCCTGGCTCTCCTGCTCTGAGGGGCACTTCATCAGGAAGTGCTTCATTCAGGAAAACTGAATCACAGCATGGAGGGATCCAAAAGAGACCTCTGGAGGTCATCCAGCTGAACCCCCCTGCTAAAGCAGGGCACCCGTAGCAGCTTGCCCAAGAGCACAATGGCCAGGGAGGTTGGAAGCTCTCCACACAAGGAGACTCCACAACCTCTCCCAGAAGCCTGCTCCAGGCCTCCAGCACCCTCAGAACAAACAGCTTCCTCCTCCTGCTCAGAGGCAGCCTCCTGGCTTCCACTTTGTGCCCACTTTCCCTTGTCCTGGCCCTGGGCACCACTGACAAGAGCCTGGCCCCAGCCTCTTGCCCCCCACAGCTCCTTTAGCTCTTGCTGAACATTGCTCAGATGCCCTCTGGGGCTGCTCTTTTTCAGGCTTTCAGCCTTTGCTCCTCACAGAGCTGCTTCAGGCCCCTCAGCAGCTTTGCAGCCTCTCCTGGAATCTGTCCAGGAGTTCCCTGTCTCTCTTGAATGGGGGAGCACAGAACTGGACCCAGGACTCAAGCTGTGATCTCACTGGTTATGCCCTACCCAGAGCCTCTTCTCCTGGCACAGACTGCCCATGGACTCAGAATTGTCTCTGATGTGACTTCCTCAAGAACCTTCAGACAAAATAAAGCACAGTGTCACCAGGAACCTCATGTGCGCTAGTGCCTGTAGCTCCCAGCAGTCATGCAGAAGAAACCTCTTGGCCATGGAGGAGAAGCTAAGTAGAACTTACACTTGGTATTATGGGAGGTGTCAGTGTCCCTTTGCGTAACCCTTCCCAGTTAAAGCCTTCAAACCATCTGGAAGGGAAGGGAGAAGGAGACAGTTAGACAAGGATAATGATCCTTCACTCTGAGGGCTTCAGCAGCTCCTGCAGCCAGCTTTTTCTGGCTCTCCAACTGGCCTTCACAAGGCCTCCTGTCACCTTCAGGATCTGTGTGTTTGAGACTGAAACTGGAGCTTGTGTAGCAACCCAGGGGTGGTACCATGGCATCAGCACAAATGCTGAAGGCTCCCAAGGACACCTTTCCTGAATGCAGGTGTCCTGGCAGCTGCCCTTTGCTTTCTAGAGGGTCAGTCTCTCCTATGTGAGACCCCCAATGCCCTTTCCTCCTGGGAGAGGGGCAGCTAAGGGATGCCTCCCTCCTAGTTTGTGCACCTCAGGTTTGTTCAGGTTACAGCATCTGAGGTGGGTGGATGAGCTCTGAGCTGAACCTTCCACCCATCCACTAAAAATGTCCATTCAGGCCCTTTCTGTTGCTTTAGGGATGGGAGAAGAACCAGCATGGATGGATGAGAGAAGCTGTTCCCACTCTGAGCCTCTAACTTTCTTTTATCCCTTTACAGCAGTGTGAAAACTTGGGAACCATCACTGAAACTGCTCCCCTCAGGCTGAGAGTGTGGATGAAATAGCATCACGGGCAGAGAGGAGGTGTGTTGAGGAAGGGATATGGAGGAAGAACTGGGAGCTGGCTGGTGGAGAAGACACTTACTTGTGCTTTTGGATGTCCTTCACTCCGTTCTTCAAGTTTCCTAATCTTTCTGATGGATTGTCCCTACAAAAACAAGGGACAAAGTAGTTACTTTGCTCACCCTGCTGAGAAAATGATTGCACACAATCATGGAATTGGCTGGGCTGGAGGAGACCTTGAAGGTTATAGAGGTCCAACTTCTCTGTAAGTGACCCCAGGCAGCTGTGCCCCCAGTGCTTACCTGCATAGTTTTTTAATTAGATTAGCAGCATTTTTTGCGATCTTCTTTGGAAATTCAATCATGTCTATTCCCCTCAGGATGATGTTGTAGGTCTTCATGGGGTCTGGGCCTGAGAAAGGAGGACTTCAGAGAGGAGAGGGAAAATGAAGAGCATTAAAAGCTTTGTCTTGAAAAACAGCATTAATGGAATAAACCCAGAGCAGAACTGAGATGGGAGAAGGTGAAGGACAACTGGCAGTGCTCTGCTTCCTCTGATCTCAGAACCACAGAATCACAGAACAGATCTGGTTGGAGAAGCCCTCTAGTCCAAACCTTGTCCTGCAGGATCAACACTAAACCATGTCCCTAAGTGCCAGTGCCACAGGCCGCTTGAACACTCCCAGGGATGGTGACTCCAGCACTGCCCTGGGCAGCCTGTGCTGGAGAACTCTTGAGAACTCTTCCAGCGCACAAATATTTCCTGAGCTCCAGCCTGAACCTCCCCTGGTGCAGCTTGGTGACAGCTTGCTTCTGGTACTATCTCTTGCCACCAAGGAGCAGAGGCTGTCCCCTCCTTGCTCCAACCTCACTTCAGGGAGCTGTAGAGAGAAATGAGGTCTGCCTCAGCCTCCTCTTCTCCAGCCTGAACACCTCCAGCTCCCTCAGCACCCCCTCCTAGCCCAGTTGCTCCAGGCCCTTCTTCAGCCTCACTGCCCTTCTCTGGACCTGCTCCAGCCCCTAAGTGTCCTTCCTGCAGTGAGTGGCCCAGAACTGAACACAACGCTCAGGCTTAGCCATTTCTCCATCAAGGACTCTGAAAAGTCTCTGCACTTCAGGGAGGATCCAAAGAGCCAGGTTTTCCCAGAGCAGCAAGGGTCCTGCCCACAATGGCCTCTGTCCCAGCAGGCTGAGGAGCAAGGCAGCTCAGGCTGTGTGTGCTTTGGGACAGGCTCTCAGTGGGGATTAAGCAGGTTTCTATTGCTTCCACACAACAAGGGCCTGGGTCTCTGGGTCCCTTCAGCCCTACAGGTTAAAGTAATGACTCCTCCTGCAGCTCCTGTGTCCTTGGAATGAGTGATGGCACATGAGGTGAGGAGGTGCCAGGAAGCCATTGCACCAGCAACAGCAGGGGTAGATCCATCAGATCCCAACAAGGGAAGGGATGGATCTAGGGACTCCAAGTCTCCACAGCGTTAGGTCTACCTCCTCCTTCTCTGCACATCACTGCATGTCCCCATCCCAGTTTAATTCCACATCCTTTCCTTTTCCCCACCAAGTTCAGGTCCAGGTATTTTTGGTGTCATTTCACAGCTTCACAGACTGCACTGATTTGGGAGGGACCCTCAAAAGGCATCTTGTCCACCCCCCCTGCAGGTGGCAGGGACAACTCCAACCAGAACAGGCTGCACAGGGACACATCCAGGCTGACCTTGAGTGTCTCCAGGGATGGCCTCAACCACAGCCCTGGGCAGCCTGTGCCAGTCTCTCCCCACCCTCCCTGTGCACAAATCCCTCCTGCTGCCTAACCTACATCTGCCCTGCTCCACTTCCAAACCATTGTCCCTTGGCCTATCCCCATAGGCCCTTCTGAACAGTCCCACTCCAGCCTGCCTGGAGCTCCCCTGCTGATACTGAAATGCAGCTCTAAGGTCTCATCTCCCTGGAGCCTTATCTTCTCCAGACTGAACAGCCCCAATTCTCCTAGCCTGTCCCCACATGGGAGGTTCTGCAGCCCTCTGATCACCTCTGTGGCCTCCTCTGGACCTGCTCCAGCAGCTCCAGGTCTTTCTTGTGTTGGAATTCCCAAAGCTTGCCAAAGCACTACAAAAACCACTCCTAAAGAGCTTGCTCGTGTCTTGGCCTTTGAGAGGTCCACATGACATCTGTGATCTCAACTGGCAGAACCTCATGCCTGGGTTCATTAGCTGAGACCTGAGCTGCTGAGGCAGCCACCAGCCCTGAAGCTTCCCAGCTCCTAATCAGGGTGACAACAGCAGAAGTAGTGGGATCTCCTCTCAGCAGCTGTGACAGTCCTGATGCCCATACCTGCCAGTCAGGAGCTCATACATTAGGATTCCCAGTGACCAGTAGTCTGCTGAAATCTCATGACCTTTGTTCAGGATGATCTCAGGGGCCACATACTCCGGGGTCCCACAAAAAGTCCATGTTTTCTTTCCAAATCCTATTTTCTTTGCAAAGCCAAAATCGACCTGTGGAGAGAAGCAGAGGGTAGCAATCCAGGGCAGAGCAGGAGAGGGAATGTCAGCCCTGGGCTCAGCCCCTCTTGAAGTGAAGCAAAGCAGAAAGGAGGTTGCCTCATGGGAATGTTCTCCCAACTAAGGCATCCTGCCCTGTTCCCACAGGGACTGACTCTGCTTGGAGGCTTGGAGCTTGTGGAGTGCCCCAGAGGGTTGGGACTGGGTCCAGCTCTTACTAAACATCTTAGAATCATAGAATTGACCAGGTCAAATGAGACCTTTGAGATAATCCAGTCCAACCTATCACTCAGCCCTATCCAGTCACCAGACCATGGCACTAAGTGCCCGGTCCAGCCTTTTCTTGAACACCTCCAGGGACGATGATTTCACCACCTCCCTGGCCAGCCCATTCCAATGGCAAAATCACTCCCCAGTTCTCTGCTAGCACAGCACTGGGAGCAGTGGCTGACACCCCTCAGGCTGTGCTGCCAGCCAGCCAGACCTGGACAGACTGCTGGGCACAGGGAACCTCATGGAGATCAGCAGAGGCAAGCGTAGAATCCTGCCCTTGGGAGGAGCAACCTCCTGCAGCAGGACAGCTGAGGGGGGACCTGCTGGGAAGCAGCTCCATGGAGAAGGACCTGGGAGTGCTGGGGGACAGCAAGTTGCCCATGAGCCAGCGACATGCCCCCGTGGTCAAGAAGACCAGTGGGGTGCTGGGGTGCAGCAAGACTGTGGCCAGCGGGTTGAGGGAGGTTCTCCACCCCTCTACTCTGTCCAGATGAGGCCACATCTGGCTAACCCTTTGCCAGCAGTGGGGAGGCCCAGGCAGCTGATGCAGGTACTCACCAGTTTGGCATAACCTCGATGATCCAGAATGAGGTTTTCTGGCTTGAGGTCCCTGTAGATGATCCCTTTGGAATGCAGATAGGCAAAGGCTTCCACCACACAGGCCGTGTAAAACCTGGTAGTAGAGTCTTCAAAGGAACCTCTGCACAAGGGGGAGAAATTCCAGAGAGAAAGAAGATGAACCAGAGAGGGATTTCAGTTGCATTTCCAGCTTTAACCTCAGAACCTTTGTCTTCAGTCCAGCCCCACAGCAAACATCTCCTTTGAAAATGTTCTCATTTGCTTAAGATGGAATTAGTCAGGTTTGAGTTACAGAAAGTCACTGAAATAAGAAATTGATTGACTTTTTGTTATTACAATCTTTGAATTTTGGGTGCTAAAGCTGCTTGGAGCTGTGGAGGCCAAAAACAAGAACTAACAGAATAATAGCATCATAGAATTGCTTCAGCTGGGAAAGACCTCCAGATCAAGCAGCAGCCCAACACCACCCACCATGGCCACTAAACCATGGCCCCAAGTGCCTTGGCCAAAGCTTTCATGAATCCCTCCAGGCACGGGGACTCCACCACCTCCCTGGGCAGCCTGTGCCAATCCCTGACCACTCTTGCAGCAAAGAAATGTTTCCTCCTCTCCAACCTAGCCCTCGCCTGGAACAGTTTCAGGTGATTGCCTGGAAATCCCTTGCAGATACTGAATTGCAGCTTTATTAAAAAAGGATGTGTTGAGCATTACTGAATCATGGAATAATGAAATTGTTTAGGCTGGAAGAGCACTTTAAAAAGAAGCCTAACCTTATCCCAGCACTGCCACATCATCACTAACACACAGCCCTCAGCACCACAGCTACACAGCTTTGAAGTCCTTCCAGGCACGGGGATTCCACCACCTCCCTGGGCAGCCTGTACCAATCCCTGACCACTCTTGCAGTAAAAACATTCTTCCTCCTCTCCAACCTATCCCTCCCCTGGCACAGTTTCAGACCAGTTCCTCTTGTTCTATCACTTGAGACTAGAGAGCAGAGCCCGACCCCCACCTCACTGCAGCCTCCTCTCAGGGAGCTGGAAAGAGCAATGAGGTCTCCCTTCAGCCTCCTCTTCTCCACACTGAACACCCCCAGCTCCCTCAGCTGCTCCTCCCCAGCCCTCTTCTCCAGACCATTCACCACCTTTGTTGCCCTTCTCTGTACCTGCTCCAGCTCCTCAATGTCCTTCTGGGAGTCAGGGCCCCAAAACTGAACCCAACTCTTAAACTGTGCCCTCAGCAGTGCCCAGCACAAGGGCACAATCCCTTCCCTGCTCCTGCTGGCCACACCATTGCTGATCCAGGCCAGGCTGCTGGTGGCCTTCTTGGCTACCTGAGCTCTCTGCTGGCTCATCTTCAGCTGCTGCTGACCAGCACCCCCAGATCCTTTTCTGCTGGGCAGTTTCCAGTTGCCATTCCCCAAGCCTGTCACAACAACCCCATGAGGGCTCCATGCTTGGGGCAGGGTGGCTGGAAACTGCCCAGTAGAGAAGGACCTGGCGATTGAAGGATTAGCAGCCCAGATCTCTTTAGCAGATTCCAGATCTGTTTGCAGCAGCAGACTGGGAAGTGGTGGGAGCTGGTTTAGGCTCAGGAACTGCTGCCTGAGCTAGGTGGCACCAGAGCCACAAGGCAAAGCCAGGAGAACTGAAGATGGAATGATCAGGCTCTGGAAAGCCTTATGAGGAGAAGCACAACCCAGCACCAGGACACCTTGCCAGGGTTCTGGTTTTCATGTAGCAGGGAAGTGACACTGCTAGGTGTCCTGGTATGGGCGTGATTAACGCCCTAGAGTTGGTACAGTTCCTGGGATCCCCCTCCCCCTTCTGTTACAAGGTCCGGAAGGGTGGGGGGGGGAGCACACCACGTGGCCCCGGGATCCAGGAGACCTCGGGCTGCACGTACGCGTGGGACTATTTTGAACCAATTGGTCAGTCAGTGGATGCTAGATGCCTATTGGTCAGTTCCACGTGCCCCTAGAGGATATTTAGGGAGGGTACAGCGACCGTTAGGGGTTCTTCTTTGTCTTCCCCTTGTGCTGTGAGGAGCTCCAGCCACGTGCTTGGCAGCAGCAGCAGCAGCAGCGGCGACAGGCATCGCAGCTTATAGAGAAGTGGCAGGGCAAAACCCCCTTCTCTCTTTCTGTCTATCCGGGATAAGTTGGTCCTTCTTTCCCTTTTCCCTCGGGAAGAAGCGTTTTTTCCCCTCGTGCCCCGCAGGTATTTATAGGCGCGGCTGGGGTCTGTTTTGTATGTAGGCTCTCTGTTCCCTAAGTTCTGACTGTTTAAACTGTTTATTTGGTGTTCTAAGCAACTCGTGCGTTTATTCCTGCCAACCGCATATCTAGAGAACCCGGGGGACTCATCCAGGACCCCCTCCGTGAGTATCAATACTAATTAAATTGATATCTCACGACACTAGGAAAGGAGATAAAAAAGTGAAGGTTCTGCAGAAGAGAGATGGGGAGGAGCAGCTGAGGGAGCTGGGGCTCATTAGTCTCTATAGCTCCCTGAAAAAGGTTGCACTTTGGTGAGGGTTGGGCTCTGCTTCCAAGGACCAAGAGACAGGATGAGAGGAAACAGCCTCAAGTTGCCTTAGGGAAGGTTTAGGCTGGAGAAGAGCACTGAAAGCATTGTCAAGCCTTGCCCAGGGCGCTGGTGGAGTTCTCATCCATGAAAGGGTTTGAAAACCTGTACTGTGGTGCTGAGGGCTATGGTTTGGTGGTGACCTGGCAGTGCTGCCTTAAGGGTTTGGAGTCAATGGTCTGAAAGGCAAACTGCAAAAAATTAATTCTAAGTAATTAAAAACCTATTTAACCTTCCCTTTCTGAGCCAAACCTTTCCAAAGCTGTTCATTATTTCTCCAAGTTTAATTAAGTGGTGTTCCAGCTGCCAGCCTAGGACATAGTCAGAGGTGAATTCCCACAACTCTCTCCCTGCCCTGCACGTGCATCACATTCAGGTCCCATTTGAACCACTGAGACCCAACCCCAGCCAAAATTAAAGGCTGCAAGACAGCAGGAAATGCCAGCAGCACCCCTGCTGTCCCATCAGGGTGTGCCAGGTCATCAACGCCCTGGCTTAACTGCCCTTGCCCGTGGCACTTCCATGCTGTGCTCCTGGCAGGGAGTACTCCTGCCATCCTCTTTCCCACTTTGGTGAGTGGAATCACTTTGATCATGGAATCACAGAATGGGTTGGGTGGGAAGGGACCTTCAAGATCATCCAGTTCCAGCTCCTTGCCTCAGGCAGGGACACCTGAATATAGAAGATTTAATCTCAATGTGAAGAAAAACTTCTTTACAGTGAGGGTGCTAGAGGCCTGGAGCAAGCTGCCTAGAGAGGTTGTGGATTCTGCTTCTCTGGAGATCTTCCAAAACCCAAAACCAGGATGTGTTCCTGTGCAGAATACCCTGGGTGATGCTGCTCTGGCAGGGATCTTGGACTGGATGATCCCTGGAGTTTCCTCCTAACTTCTAATGTTCTGTAATTCTGTGGTACCTCTACCAACCCAGGTTGCTCAAGGCCTCATCCAGCCTGGCCTTCAGCACCGCCAGGGAGGGGGTTAACCACAGCCTCCCTGGGCAACCTGTGCCAGTGTCTCCCCACCCTCACTCTCAAAAATTTCTTCCTCAACTCCACTCTCAGTTCAAAACCATTGTTCCTCATCCTGGCACTCCCAGCCCTTGTCTACTGGAAGGCAGCTCTAAGGTCTACCTGGAGCCTTCTCTTCTCCAGAGTGAACAGCTCCAACTCTCCCAGCCTGTACCCATAGCAGAGGTTATCCAGCCCCATGATCTTCTTTGTCACCTCTGAACCCACTCCATCCAGTCCTGTGCTGAGGGCCTTTAACAGCTCCAGGGAGGGGGCATCCACAGCCTCCCTGGGCAACCTGTGCCGGAGTTTTGCCACTGCCCCTGTGACCATCCCACCATCCAGGTTCCAAGCTGGCTCATTCCTGTCAGCTAGAGTTCAAAGGCTCCTTTTGGGTGTTTTTAGACTCAGTGATAGGACAAGAAAAAAACAGCCTTAAAGTTGCCTCATGGGAGGTTTAGGTTGGCTGGAAGCAGCAGGTCTTTGTCTGGGATGGGAAATGGTCATTTTCCAGGTGACTTGGGAGAAATCTGCATTTTTTAACCTGGGAAATTACCTTCCCAGAGATTTTGCTCACAACTGTGAATGTCACTAATGCCACCTTAAACCTCAGGGACTTTGTTGTAAGTCCAGAGTTGAAGATGCTTGCAATGCCAGAATGTTCTTGGAATGGCCACATCATAGAATCCCAGACTGGTTTGGGTTGGAAGGGACCTTTAAAGCTCACCCAGCCCAAGAGGCTTTCCCACAACTCACTTGCACTGATGGTCTAGGCCTCCAGGCTCTCTAACTTAGCTTCCCAGTGGTACAGGAGTCACAGGATGGATCATAGACTGGTTTGGCTTGGAAGGAACCTTACAGTCCACCCACCTGCACTCAGCAGGGACATACCCAGCCAGAGCAGGTTGCTCACAGCCCCAGACAACCTGACCTGCAATGGTGCCAGCCATGGGGCAGCGCCCACCTCTCGGGGCACCCACTCTGTCCCCCTTACCACAGCTTCATGTTTGCCCATCAGTTAGTTGCCTGAGTCGCCAGCCAGACTTCAAGCCTGGAAATGGCAGTGTTGGCTCCAAGGACACAGCTAAAGGTTCTGTTGCAGAAGGTTATTGTTCTAGGTAATTGAAATTAGATTAGATTAAAGATCAGGAGAAAATCCTTCACTGTGAGAGTGGGAAGCTGCTGGAACAGGTTGCCCACAGACGCTGTGGATGTCCCCTCCCTGGAGGTGTTGAAGGCCAGGCTGGATGATGCCTTGAGCAACCTGGTCTCATGGAAGCTGTCCCTGGTCACTGCAGGAGAGTTGGAACTGGATGACTTTGAAAAGTCCTTTCATGCCACTCTATGATTGCAAACAAGTTCAAGAATCCACTATTTTCATTCAAATCCAAGCTTCCTGCTGGCTGTGTAGGGGCACCCTCTAGAGATGAAGACAAAGTGAAAGGGCAGTCCAAAACTTGTCCTAGGTACAACCTGCCCCATGCCTGCCATCTCTGCCTTCTGTGTTTCCTCAGAGAGGCCAGGATGAAGCAGCTCTGGATGTCTCCATTCCCACAAACCTTTGTACTAAGCCACTCCTTAGTTTGGATCTTCTTCATCTCTGACCAACTTCTGGGAGGGGCCTACATCAAATGTTTCATGCTGAGGTCCAGATCTTGGCCGAGCAGGATCAAGACCTTTGGTTACCTGGAGGTATCTTAGGAAAGAGTCACCTTTAGTAGAACAAAAGTTTCTTCCAACTCACCTGTCCCTGAGAATTGTCCAGAGTTCTCCACCCAGACAGGCTTCCATTAGCATGTACAGGTACTTGCTGTCCTTGAAGGTCCTGTAGAGCCTGTTGGTGGCAAATCAGAAAATCAGAGCTAAATCCACACTAGCAGGGGAGGCTTCAACTATGCCCACTCCTTGTGGGCTGTGGGCTTCATCCCAGCAAGCACCACACCACTAAGGATTGTGACAGGCTGAGGGAGCTGGGGTTGTTGCCTGGAGAAGACTCCAAGGAGACCTTAGAGCTGTCTTCCAATATCTGAAGGGATCCTGCAGGAAAGCTGCAGAGGGACTTCTGCTGAGGGTGTCTAGAGACAGGCCAAGGGGGAATGGTTTGAAGCTGAGGGAGAGCAGGGTTAGACTGGAGCAGAGGAGGAAGTTCTTCAGTAGGAGGGTGCTGAGACCCTGGAACAGGCTGCCCAGGGAGGTTGTGGATGCCTCTTGCTTGGAGGTGTTCAAGGCCAGGTTGGGTGAGGCCTTGGGCAACAAAGTCTAGATGAGAGGTGTCCCTGCCCATGGCAGGGGGGTTGGAAAAGATGAGCTCTGAGGTCCCTCCCAACCTAAGTGTGCTGGTTTGAGCTAACTGGANCCTATCTGCAGCATCAACAGGTGGTGACATAAGATTGGGGAAGGGGGGAGAGGTGGTAGGGGTGGTTGGTTACCCCTCTTGGGGATTTTGGTCTCTGGGAGAGCTGTGGTGTTTCTGTATGACCTTTCCATTGTATATATCTGTAAATATCTGTTATACCTTGTAAATATCTGCTTGGATATTGTGCATTGCTGTAAATATAAAGCTTCATTTATCAACTTCCAGTGTTCTGAGTCCTAGATGGGGTTTATATCAAAAGGTGGGGGGGCAGGGAACTGCAAAACCACCACACTAAGTCATTATATAGTTCTATGATTTCAGTGTCTGTTCTAAGGTGGGAAACTGCAGCAGAAAAGATTTACATAAAGACAGAGTGGGTTTCTGAGTAGTCAAGTGCACTGTTGACCTCAGAAGAAGAGGCTACCACTACTTTGGGTGCTACATGTCAAATCTGCTACAAGCAATCTGAAGCCTGGCATTCCAGATGTGCTTGAAGAAGTTCTCCTAGCATTCCAAGATCCACATCATCTCTTCCCTCACAAGAGAGGGAAGCCATGGCAGCCTCCCTTCCATCTGACCATATCAAAAGAGTGCTGCCTAACTTGTGATTCATTTTAGAGCCTAAACTCACCAGGCTGGTAGAGTTTGAAGAGGATCCACTGACACACAGGGATCTAAAAGTGCTCTTCCTCTTCCTCCCAGGTACTATATATGGAGGAAAGACTGCCCAAAGGGATAGGTGGGCCAGGCTTTATGAAATTCATAGAATCATAGAATGGTTTAGGTTGGAAGGGACATCAAAGATCATCCAGTTCCAAGACCCCGCCATAGGCAGGGACACTTCCCACTAGAACAGGTTGCTCAAGGTTTCATCTCTCCAGGGAGGGGACAGCCACAGCCTCCCCAGGCAACCTGTGCCATGTTTCACCAACTTCTCCTCCACAAGGGTAATCTAGACGATGTGGTAAAACCACGGAATCCTAGAATGGTTTGGCTGGAAGGAACCTTAAAGATCACCTGGTCTCAACCTCTCTGACCTGCTCGTGACCAGACTGCACAAGGCCCCACCTAACCTGACCCTTGAACACTTCCAGGCTTGCAGTCTCCTCAGCTCCTTTGGGCAACCTGTACCAGTGCCTCAGAACTCTCATGGAGAAGAATTTCTCCCTAATGCCCAATCTAAATTCAGTTCAAGAAAGACATAGAACTCCTTGAGAGAGTTCAGCAAAGAGCCACAAAGATGGTGAAGGGAATGGAGTATCTCTGTTATGAAGAGACTGAAAGGTGACCTCATCAATGTTTATAAACATGTGAAGAGTGAGTGCCAGGAGGCTGGAGACAGGCTTTGCCCATTGATTCCCAATGACAGGGCAAGGGGCAATGGATGGAAGCTGAGGCATAGGAAATTCCATGCAAACATGAAGAGGAATTTTTTCTGCTGTGAGGGTGAGAGAACACTGGAACAGGCTGCCCAGAGGGTTTGTGGAGTCTCTCTCTCTGGAGAGATTCAAAACCTGCCTGGACACATTCCTGTGTGATCTGTTCTAGGTGACCCTGCTCTGGCAAGGGGTTGGACTGGATGAGCTTTGGAGGTCCCTTCCAGCCCCTGATATTCTGTGAGTCTGCGAGTCTCCCAGTCTGAACCCCTGGTCCTGTCCCTCCATGACTGTGTCAAAAGTCCCTCCCTAAGCTCTCCTGTTCCTTTAGGTACTGGAAGGTTGCTCCACAGTCTCCCCTTATCCATGCTCTGTGTTTCATGTGAGGTATGAACCAACTGTGGGAATAAAAGAGGGGAATGCAGCTGCTTGACTGCACTTGAATGTGGAATTGCTTTGGTTCTTCTTGTTGCACAGCACCACAGATTGAGTTGGTTTGGAAAAGATCTTTAAAGGTCACCTAGTCCAAACTCCTGCGCTCAGCAGGGACATCTCCAACCACAGCAGGTTGCTTGGATCCCCAGCCAACCTCACCTACAATGGTGCCAGGGATGGAGCAGCTCCCAGCTCTTGGGGCACCTTGGACCTGTCTCTCAGCACCCTTAGTGTGTCAAATTAGCTCTTCTCGGCTAGTGACAAATCCAGTCAGTAGCACCTTTTATGGAGCTGTATAATGGAGCAGGGGGAAACCACAGTAGGATTTGGGACTTTTTGAGGTTATTAGTTAAATATTAATTTAAGGGATGTGACAAAACACCCCTTCAGGTACAGCCTGGCTCTGATCTGCTTTCACATCACCATGACAGGCAGCACTGGTCCTCTTCCAGCCTCTGCCCAGCTCACAACACTCAGCTCACTTGGTTTTTGGTGTGTTCCACAGCAGAAGGATCCCAGCAGGCATGGCCCTGATGCAGGCAGGAGTTGGAGTGTTGCATGGCTCAGTGCTTCCCTGCCTGGGAAATATTCCCTGGCTTAAAGGTTCCACTTGCTGCCACAACAAAATAAAAGAGTCAACCCCCCCCCACCCCAGCCTAGCATTTCAGATCTTCCCTTCCTTTGGGGACTACCAGGGTTGGAACTTAGAGTGCAGAATGCACTGAACTAGGTGGCACTGTTGGTCTGCTGGAGGGCTGTGGCCAGGCTGGATCCATGGGGCAACGTCAAAGAGATGAGGTTCAAGAAGGCCAGGTCCTGCACTTGGGTCATGACAAGCCCATGGAGGCTCCAGGCTTGGGGCAGAGTGGCCTAGGGGTGCTGGTTGGCAGTAGCTGAAGATGAGCCAGCAGTGTCTGCCAGGTGGCCAAGAAGGCCACCAGCAGCCTGGCCCGGAGCAGCAATGGTGTGGCCAGCAGGAGCAGGGAAGGGATTGTGCCCCTGTGCTGGGCACTGGTGAAGGCACACCTTGTTTTGTTCTGGGCCCCTCACTCCCAGAAGGACATTGAGGGTCTGGAGCAGGTGCAGAGAAGGACAACACAGGTGGGGAAGGGTCTGGAGAAGAGATCTGAGGAAGAGCAGCTGAGGAAGCTGGAGGTGTTCAGTGTGGACAAGAGGAGGCTGAGGGGAGAGCTCATTGCCTTTTCCAGCTCCATGAGAGGAGGGTGCAGTGAGGTGCGGGTTGGGCTCTGCTCCCTAGTCTCAGGTGATAGGAGAGGAACTGGCCTGAAATTGTGCCAGGGGAGGGTTAGGTTGGAGAGGAGGAAGAATGTCTTTGCTGCAAGTGGTCAAGGATTGGCACAGGCTGCCGAGGGAAGTGGTGGAATCCCCATGCCTGTAAGTTTTCAAGAAAGGTGTGACCATGGCACCTGGGCATGTGGTTTAGTGGCCATGGTGAGGTTGGGTTGGTGGTTGGACTGGATGGTCTTGGAAACCTGTTCCAACCAGAAAAATTCTATGATTCTATGAGCTGCTGGGAAGAAAATATGGAGGCAGAGAACATCCTCACAGAACAGCAGTGGTGTCTTGGGGGTGCTTTAAAAAGAGTTTGGCCAGCAGGTTGACACAGGTTCTTCTCTTTTACTCTGCCCTGCTCAGGCCACATCTGGAGTCCTGGCTCCCGTTCTGGGCTTCCCAGATCAAGAGAGACAGGGAACTGCTAAAGAGAGTTCAGGGGCAGCTGCAAAGCTGCTGAGGGGCCTGGAGCAGCTCTGTAAGGAGCAAAGGCTGAGAGCCCTGGGGCTGAGAGCCTGGAGAAGAGCAGCCCCAGAGGACATCTGAGCAATGCTCAGCAAGAGCTAAAGGAGTTGTGGGGGGCAAGAGGCTGGGGCCAGGCTCTTGTCAGTGGTGCCCAGGGCCAGGACAAGGGGCAGAGGGCACAAAGTGGATGCCAGGAGGTTGCATCTGAGCAGGAGGAGAAAGTTATTTGTTCTGAGGGTGCTGGAAGCCTGGAGCAGGCTGCCCAGATGGTCGTGGAGTCTCCTTGTCTGGAGAGCTTCCAACCCACCCTGGCCATTGTGCTCTTGGGCAAGCTGCTGTGGGTGTCCTGCTTTAGCAGGGGTGTTGGGCTGGATGATCTCCAGATGTCCCTTCCAGTCCCCATGCTGGTTTTCTGTTGGTCTCAGTGCCTCCATGCAGACATGTTTGCAGGCTTGGGATGTCCATCTAGGGGGGGCTATTTCTGGCAGTGATATCAATGTGTCCCTGTACTTGGCTGGCCCCACATTTCCCCCTCCCTTCCCATCCCAGCTTCAGATGCAGAAGATAAATCTTCAGGCTGGAGGAGTCTCCAGGCCATATTTAGCTCCAGCCTAGGTAATAGTGGGTGATAGGAGTCACACACTGCCAGAAGCTGTGGTGGCTCAGGTGTCAGGCTGCAGCAGTTGTCCCCAGGAACCAGAGGCTAAGACTGGGTTGTGGGGGAATCCCAAGATCAGCCTGGGCAAGAAACTCCTTCTCAGGGCCAGAGGGGTGGCCCTGCTGGCCACAGCCCCTCTGACTCATTCACCACAGGGCTTTGGTTTCACCCCAGGGTTAGGATGTCACTCTGGAGACATTTTTGGAAGTGGGCTGATCTCCTCCAGCTTCAGGGTGGGATGAAGGTCTAGATGAAAGGCTGCCCTTGGAAATACCTTCAGCTTGTTGAAATGCTGTGCCCTGCCAGATATGCCCAGCACCCACTGCTGTTATCCTGACCTAAACCAATCAAAGAACCATCTCTGCTTCCTGATCATAGATTCAAGAATCCCATCACGGTCAGGGTTGGAACGGGCTTCCGGAGATCACCACACTATTAATTTAGAAACTTAAGTCACCAACTCTGCCGGAGGTCAAAAAGTGATTTTCTTGTTTGAAGAGTCTCCCAGCACCAGCACAGGACTGTTTATTTAGACTACAGCTGCCTTGCTCATCACAGGATACCAGAACCATAGAATCAGTCAGGGTTGGAAGGGACCACAGGGATCATCTAGATCCAACCCCCCTGCCATGGGCAGGGACATCCTACCCTAGATTAGGTTGGACAGAGCCTCATCCAGCCTGTGCAAACACAGGGATGTGGCCCCAACAATGCCCCTGGGCAACCCGTTCCAGGGCCTCACCACTCTCATGCTGAAGAATTTCCTCCTCACATCCAATCTGAATCTCCCCACCTCCAACTTTTCTCCATTCCCCCTAGTCCTGTCACTACCTGATAGCCTAAAAAGTCCCTCCCCAGCTTTTCTGTCCACCCCCTTCAGATACTGGAAGGCCACAATAAAGTCACCTTGGAGCCTCCTCCAAACTGAACAGCCCCAACTCTTTCATTCTGTCCTCATAGCAGAGGTGCTGCAGCCCTCTGATCATCCTCGTGGCCCTTCTCTGGACACACTCCAGCATGTCCACATCCCTCTTGTAATAGGGGCTCCAGAACTGGACACAGTACTCCAGGTGGGGTCTCACTAGAGCAGAGTAGAGAGGGAGAATCACCTCCCTCGACCGGCTGGCCACACTTCTCCTGATGCAGCCCAGGATCTGGTTGGCTTTCTGGGCTGTAAGTGCACACTGCTGGCTCATGTTGAACTTCTCATCCACCAGCACCCCCAAGTCCCTCTCCTCAGGGCTGCTCTCCGGCCAGTCACTGCCCAGCCTGGATTTGTGCTCGGGATTGCCTCGACCCAGATGCAGGACCTTGCACATGGCCTTGTTGAACCTCATGAGG
>VWZI01017161.1:145215-196217 GCA_013396835.1 Psilopogon haemacephalus | reverse complement strand
ACTGCTCAAGCAGTAAGCCTACCTACCAGACCTACTGTAGGTGCTCAAAGTGCTCAGGCTGCCGCTGGCGCTTCAAATCCTTAATTTTAAAACAAAAATAATTAAGTAAGCAAGCACAGGGCTTTTTCGTATTTGCCACACACATTTTTCTGATTCATGAACTTCCACTTCAAAACATATCACAGAAGCATCACAGAATCACAGAATGTTAGTGGCTAGAAGTGGCCTCAAAAGGTTATCCAGTCCAACCCCCTTGCAGAGCAGGGTCACACAGGAATGCGTCCAGGCAGGTCTCAAATGTCTCCAGAGATGGAGACTCCACAACCCCCGTGGGCAGCCTATTCCAGTGTTCCACAACATCACAGTGAAAAAAAAAAAAATTCCCCATGTTTACATGGAACTTCCACCCATTGCCCCTTGTCCTGTTGTTGGGCATTACCAAGAAGAGCCTGACTCCCTTCTTTTGGTACTCACCCTTTACATATTTATAAACATCAATGCAGTCACTCCTCAGTCTCCTCCTCTCCAAGCAAAAGAGCTACAGCTCCCTCAGTCTCTCCATGTAAGAGAGATGTTCCACTCCCTTAATCATTTTTCTGGTTCCATGCTGGACTCTTTCAAGGAGTTTGCTGTCCTTCTCAAACTGAGGGGCCCAGAACTGGACACAATATTCCAGATGCTGTTCACCAGGGTAGAGTAGAGGTGGAGGGGAATGTTTTTCAACCTCCTAACCATAGCCCTGCTACTACACCGAAGAATGACATTGACCCTCCTGGGCACAAGAGCACATTGCTGGCTCATGGTCAACCTTCCATCCACTATGACCCCCAGGCCCTTTTCCCCTTTACTGCCCTCCAACAGGTCAGTCCCCAGGCTATACCGATACCTGGGGGTGTTCTTTCCCAGGTGCAAGTGTCTACACTTGCCCTTGTTGAATTTCATTACATTTCTCCCTGCCCATCAGCCTAAGTCTCATCAAATGGCAGCACAGCTTTCTAGTTTGGTGATATCAGCAAACTTGCTGACAGTTCACTCTGTGCCCTCATCCAGATTGTTGATGAATGGATTGAACAGAACTCCAGAGGGATTCCACGGGTTATTGGCCTCCGACTAGATTCCATTCCATTGACCACAACTCTGGTTTCTTTCCTTCAACCAGTTCCAATCCACCTCACTACCTGATCATCCAGACCACAAAGCCTCAGTTTAGCCAGAAGGATGCTATGGGAGACAGGGTCAAATGCTTTACACATATCTGCTGCCCTACCATCTTCTATCCACCCAGTTATGCCCTCATAGAAGGCTATCAGGTCAGTCAAACATGACTTCATCTTGTTAAAACCTTGCTGACTGCTCCTAATGATCCCCTTGTCCTTGACATGCCTAAAGACAGTGCTGAGGATAAGTTTCTCCATTGCCTTTCCGGAGATGGAGGTGACCAGTCTATAGTTACCTGGGTCCTCCTTCTTACCTTTTTGAAGACTGTAGTGACATTTGCCTTCTTCCAGTCCCCAGGCACCTCTCCTGTCCACCATAACTTACTGAAGATGGTGGAAAGTGGTCTGGCAATGCCCTGTGCCAGCTCCCTCAGCCCCTATGGGTGCATGCCACCAGGATCCATGGATTTATGGCTGTCCAGATGTCTGGTGTTCTGGAGAAGTCTCCAGCAGTATAGACAGAGACAACAAAGGCATTTAGTAACTCCTGCTTCTTTGTGTCCTCTGTCACCAAGGCACCCACCTCGTTCACCAGTGGGCCTACATTGCCTCTACTGTTAGTTTTTCCTGCAATGTATTTGAAGAAGCCCTTTCTGTTCTCCTTGACCTCCCACGCAAGGTTGAATTCCAGGGAGGCCTTAGCTTTCCTAGTTCACGGAACCACAGAATGTCAGGGGCTGGAAGGGACCTCGAAATATCATCCAGTCCAACCCCACTGCAGAGCAGGATCACCTATAGCAGATCACACAGATGGCAAACGAACCCAGGCAGGTTTTGGATATCTCCAGAGAGGGAGACTCCACAATCCTGCTAGGCAGCCTGTGCCAGCCACCCTCACAGTGAAAAAAATCCTCCTTAGTATAATAATACCCAGGGGAGAGTGGAGAATGGATTCTAGTTCCTACTGTAGGACTGAATATGTCTACTGGCATTACTCCTGGCAAGAAAAAAAATCTCTTGATACAAGTGTCATGCATTTCCTGAAGAAGATCAGATAAAGCATAAGATTAAAAGAACAGTCAAAAGCACATGTGACCCTGAAGCACTGGTGAAAGATGGCAGTACGGAATTGACCGCATTTTTAACAGAGAAATAGATTTAGACATTATTAAAGATGGCCTAGAAGGTCTTGCAGATGGCACTGGGCATCCCAAACACTATGGCTGTGTCTGCTATGGTGGCAAGAGGTTATCATGGAATATTAATCATTAGAATGTTTTCAGCTGAGAATCCAGTTCTAAGATTGATAGATTTTACTTCCTTTATCAACTTGAATATCATGTCAAGAAGTTCAGAGAGATAAGTTATTGTCTTCTCTAATAATACAATCCACATATGTTACACACCTGCAAGTTTGTGGTGGTGATTAGGAGCACTTTTGGAGCTTAGTAAATGAATCTTTGAAGACAACCTCATCCTCTTTAGTAAATCACAGTATGGCTGTAGTTATCTGACCAGTTTGATCTTTCATGTGTATTTCTCCATTTTTTTTTTCATTATGTCACTCAGAGGAAAGCTTACGCCCAGTAGAAGTGGTGTTGCTTTCTTTGAGAGTCATGCAAGAGAACGTGCAGGAGTGCTCATGCTACATTACACCAAATAATAAGAGAGGTTGTTCTAGGTCTGAAGTAACCTAGCAGATGCAGACTTAATTGTCTTCTGTTTGAAGCTTAGAATCGTGAAGTGGACCCTTTAACCAGTAAGATCTCCAAGCTTGAGACTGACTGACAGTTCTCATGTACCCTTACTCAGTCTGTAGGGCATACCTTGGAGTGCTGCTGTTGCACTCAGTGTTAGTAGAACAAGGCCTGTAGCTTTTTGATGTTGGTTTTGTGGTTGGTGGTTTCTGTTTGTTTGTTAGCATATTTGGGGGTTTTGATGGTGGAGGTGTTGTTCATCATGCATTCAGCATTTGGAGTAGAAGGGCATTCTGCTTCTCTCTCAGCAGGCAGAAGCAACAATAATTACTCTTTTGCCTCCCTATATCCTCTGACAAGTCTTATACTCCTCCCAAGTGTCCAGCCCCTTCTTCCATGATTGGTAGACTCTTCTTCCTCCTAAGTTTGCTCAGCACTTCCCATGCAGGTCTCCTGGCTCCCTTTTTCAGTTTCGTACTTGTTGGAATGCTCTATCTTGAGCTTTTAAGAAGTGATCCTTGAAAATTAATCAACTATCATGGGCCCCTTTGCCTTCTAATACCCTGACCCATGAGATTTCCCCTAGAAATTGCTTGAAAAGGCCAAAGTTGGCCCTGTTGAAGTCCAAAGTTGTGGTCCTGCTTGGTATTCTGTTCCTACCACATGAGAATCTGAACTCTGACATCTCATGATTCCTACAGCCAAGGCTGCCCTCAACCTTCACTGCTTCAACCAGACCCTCCTTGTTAGTGAGTATCAGATACAGTAGCACTCTTCTCCTAGTTGGCTCCTCCACCACTTGCATCAAGAAGTTATCATCACTGAAACACTTCATCTGACAAAGCTTGTTATTGTTCCATGTGCTTTTATAGCTCTTCCCAAGTTCCAGATGCTTTCCTCAATTCTACAATGGGGACTTTGGCACATTGCAGACTGAGACAATACCTAGGGAAAACTTCAGGACTTCCATCTTTACAGTAAAATATACAGCTCTGGCTCTTCCCAGTCACATTTCTGGAACACAGCATGCTCTTGTGAAATCAGTTAAGGGAAAACATAGTAAGTAGCTCAAATTAAAGACAAGGCTTCAATAATCACATGGGGATTGATTTCTTTTGCCAATATCAAATACAATAAGACAACTTTATTTTAAAATGTTTTAAATGTTTATTTTAAATATAGAGGCTCTCTCAAAACATTGCATTGTAGCATTTTTAAATGAAAAGATGATTATAAAAATACATTATTAATCTAATTCAGATGAACAACTGTCAAAAATGTCATACCTGAATCCATTTGCAGAAATTAGTGCGTAATATTACCCAATAGATAGCAAGAAACAATTCACAGTAGTGGGTTAATCCCTGTTTGAACAGATGGGCTGAAATGCTGGGACATCAAGCTGACTAATTTGGGTACCTCCCAAGTAACCTGCATAACCATGGGTGTCTGTTATTTTTTTCCCTCACACTGCCAGGTACACTTACAGAGCAAAATCCAGCAAGTGTTCCTCCATCCACCATGTACAGCACCTGGACTCATTCACACAATTACCTAAACTCAAGGGAAGGGCTCTGAAAATGACAGCCATACGTTCTCCTCCCAGATGCGAGGAGGTGGAGTTATCAAATCTCATATGTATGACAAATCTTCAGACTGAACTTGAAGTACATCAATGCTCTGGTCACAAACTTTCAGGGAAATCTTGGCTACTGTCCATCATGAGGGGCTTCATGTACTCATAAAGCTGTTGATTAAAAGTGTCATAAGTGTCACAAAAAGACTGGGACCAGAAACTGACCCAGAAACTGATGTTGTAAGCCTCTCCTCATTGAGCTCTTCACTAGCAAGACTGTGTCTATAAATAACCATATAATGCAAAGGAGAGAAGGGAATTGACCTCCATAAGTCTATGTGAAAGTGTCAGAGCCAGGCTTGGTGTCAAGCAGAAGGGGCTCATCCTGTTTCCAGAAATAGTCTCAACCATTACCACTTCCTGACCATACTTTGCTGCAGGGACTAGAAAACTCTGAGGAGTGATCCCTAACACCACAGTACTTGAGTTTACTGCTGCTATGTGTATGACTGCAAAATTGCTCCTCGATTTTCCAGCAAGTCCAAGGAGAAGCTTAACATGGAATAATTCTCGTAAGTCCCTGGAGGAGTGAGCACATAAGAAAAATCAGCCATGTGTTTGGTGACAGTGAAGTCCAGACATATTCTAGAGCTAAAAAACTCAAAACAATGAAAACCAAACAAATCCAAGCAAATGAAAAACCTCAACAAATGAAAAAGTAGAAAGCCAACAGTTTTGTTAACAAGCATCTATTGCACACAGTAGTGAATACTTTTAAACTGTGATATCCCAGTTTATGACTCCGTTGCAATGCCCACTGTTTTTCTTTTGCAGAACACTAGCAGCAAGTATAACACTAAGAGAATGCATTCCAATTTTTTTCTCTTTTTTTTTTTTTTTTAAAAAGGTTTGTGAGCTACAGAAGTGGAAAAAAAAAAAGGTGCTTTAAACCTCTTAATTTGTTTTGTTTACTTCTGTAGCTTAAAAAACAGCCAATTGTTTTTAATTGGTTTAAAAAAAATTGCTTCAGGCAGAAACCTAGAAAACCAATCTTCTGTCTGGAATAAATTTTTACAGCTGCCTTTTAAACCTCTGAAAATAGGGTTTGTAATGGAAGTGCTGACACAACCTTATCTACAATATATCAGTGTGAACTGTAGCGCTATAATAAGCGGTTATTATGTATGTGTAAAAATAATGAGAGCCAGTGTCTGAGGAGAGTTAATGTAAAATGCTAAACAATTGTGGTTGGTTATACAGTATAGGTTAATATTCCTTCATATAGCTACACTTTTTCCCCTTTTGTCCTCCAGAACTCCTAATGAAAATTTTGATACCTGACGGTAATGATAAGCAGCCATTCACACGTCCTTTGTGTCAAGGCTAGAGCATTAATGCCTTCCTTCATATAACATTTTGCATAGCCTAAAGCATCTATTAAAATCCTTTGTAAAATTCATGAAACAAAAGTGGTGGGTTGAGTCTAGTGGGAGAGCAAGTAAGGTGCTTATTAGCAAGAAGTCAAAAACACAGGGCCAATTACAGATCTGAACAAGAAGGGCTGCAGAACAGCATGGGGAGTAATTCTTTCTTCAGCCCAATGGGCTCAAGTGAGAGGCAACCTAGATAAAAATATAGCAAATATTCTAAGCAGTAATTAAACTAAAATGTTTGGAGTTAGAAACAGCTCTATAACAACTGAAGGATATGCTCAAGTAAAACAATTGTCTGGTCTCACATAGATGCTAAATTGGAAGGATTTAAGACTGCTCCCTAAAGGAACGACTAAGGGGTAGTCAAGAGATACTGGGAGCTCAGGAGATATGTAAAAAAAATCTGTTTGGTATTTCAAATGCTATAAATTAGATAAAAAAATGAGCTTTTCTACTGAACAAGCAACATAAAACTGAATAAACCACAATAAGATTGCCCTTTTTCTGTTATAAACTTGACATTAAGCCTGTCATGTTCAATGACAGCCTAGCAGACCTCATTCTTTACCCTTTGGAATTCGAAAGATTGGCAGATGTCATGATTTCTTTAACATAAAAGACCTTGCAGATAATGTTCACCACACATACTTTTAGTTCCATAACTTCACTCCCCTACTTCCAGAATCATCGGGTACAGTTTTCAGATAGACCCCGAGATTTTTCTCTAGTCAATAATTGTTTCTGACCTCAAGGAAAGTCTTCTATTGACAAAGGAAAAACGTGACAAGGGCAGCAATTTTTATGATTTACTTTACTAGTCCATACATGCCATTACATTCATAATAATGAGCTGCTTTGCACAAAACAGCTCATTATTATGAACAGAAGGGTATAATATTGTTAAGTAAGCTGAGTCAAAGCAAAATGAGTTGAGGCTAGCTTTTAACTGGAAGCAGTTTTCCTTTTAAAATATCCCTCCTCCCCTTTAAAATCTTTTGAAAAAACACATATGCTTATTTTTTTTAAATTGGAATGTGGTAAGAATCACAACTGGCGTTTTCTAACACTTGGTTGGTAAACTTTATGTGTTGTTATTTCAATGTAAGAATTGTTCCAAGATGTTCTATAAGTCAGGGTCGTTATTCAACTTCTTAGGGGGTCATGCTTTATTCCTGTGAATCTGAGAGAGAATTTAACACCTATTTAAACAAGGAAATCCTGGCCCTGCACTTCTGCAGCCAAGCAGTATCAAAATGCAATAGAGCTGCTCTGCCATATGGTGGGAGGGAGGCAGGCAGAGAAAATGTCACTGAGACTTCTGCCAAGTGCCATATGAAGCCAAAATCTGCATTTGCTTCTTAAGGAAATGTCTAGGGCAGACCAAGGGAAGGGCTGCGGGGCCAGCACTGCGTCACCTGCTTCATGGTCAGAGAGCACTATACCATGTAGGAGAGCTGCTGTGCAACTGTTTCCTGGAAAGCAGCACTACAAGGAACTCTAGTAAGTGCCCTGAGCTTCAGTGTGGGTCAAGATTTCATCCTTCCTGCTGTCCATCAGGCCACATCTTCCCACTCTGATTTTATCCAACCTCACTCAAGACAGTTGCTCGTTCTGCAGTTTCACAGTAGCTCTCCTAGGCTTAACTGCGGTTGTTAGCACAGGAAAAGCTGGTCTTCTAGAGCAGAGTGTAAAAATATGCCAAAGGTTTACAACCTCTTCCCTTGTGACAGGTTAACCTCTTGGGAAGTTGCAGCAGCCTCATCAACTGTTCTCATTCAAGCAGATGACTGTTTCAAAACAAATGCAGCCACCCAAGTTGCCTACAAAGGTACTTTCATATATAAACAGATCCTGTACTCTGCTTCTAGTGCGCACAAGACTGTCAGCAAAATACTAACACCTCAGCTAGATCTCCTGTACTCAAGAGTGTAAATACTTAGTTGCCAAGCATTCCTGGGTTGATACGGTTTAGGGAGAGCTTTTATAAAGGCTGTCAGCTGCAGTAACAGGAATTGGTAGCAGACCATTTTGTGCTTTTAAATTCACATTTGCACTAACTTGTTGGCTAAACATACAAATTCAATTTAAATCTAATTTCTAGTTTGTGTTCTGAAGACAACTGACAACTCTTCCCAGGCAAGCTTTAAAACAATATTCAGCAAACGGACAATTTTTATTTATTTATTTTTTAAACCTAGTCTGATGGACGCTGTGATCATGTGTATCTCATAACTACCTTCAGCATTAGAACCGTTTTTAAGTAGACATTGGCTACATCAGTGAAGTTACTTCTGATTCAAAAGCTTGTGAAATATGGTAATGTAGCATAATCAAAGAAACTGTAACGTGCCTTCCTTGGTCAATAAATATAATAAAATAATCTGTTTAGTACTACTTCTAATTCTAAACATTTTACGAGAGATCTGGGGCTCTCAGGTTGTCATTAAGTGAAGTTTTTTTGTTTGGTTGGGTTTTTTTTTAATGGTATACCAAATGGTCATATTATAACAGTTTAGCTACTACCTCTCCAAACAGAGAACAGTCTAGTTTAAAAAAACAAAATTGTTCAAGAAGCATATAGCATGGATGACATAATTGCATTAGAATAAGGAAATCAACGGAGCCAACCAGCCTTTCACTCCAGTTAGCCATTTACATACATTAAAGTCACCATGTTGATAGGAGTAGCATGACTTAAATGTACTAGACGTTATATGCAAATGAAAAAAAAATCCCTGAAATTATTCCAAATAAAACATCAAGAGAGTCTTGTGGCTGTGCTTGCACAATGAGATTTCTTTAAATAAAATTAGAAAGAAAACACAAAACACCATAACACTGCACAGATAAAAATTTCAAAGCTCTATCTCCCTGTAGTTTCACTAACGTGTTAACCTACTTACAGCAATTAGTGCTTCATTAGTAAGGCTAACTAACTGTTGCTATGCCCTGTAATGATTTGCCAGGTTTTCTATATACAAGAACATAATCAATGTTTTCCAATTACTGCTATAGTGCAACCACTATTTCAAATAAACTAGATAATAATACAAACCCATTACTGAATCTGAAGTAGCAGAGGCATTTAATTGCAAGGCAGTTCTTTCCAGCTTTTAAAATTTTTCACACTAATGAAGTGTCATACAAAAAAGTTGTATTGATTTTTCCACCACATGGCTTCAACCACAAATATGTAATTATCCCTTTTATATCTAGCAAGGGGATTAAAATAATCTATAATATATAGCCTTTACTTATCCCTGATGTGTCTTGTAGTACTTTTACCCTTTTCAAAATATGCAGCTTTTTGATGAATGAACTTTTGGTAAAATGTTGCTTTATATGCTTCATATCTCTACTTTTTTGAAGCCAACTAGCATGTAAGGATTGGAATTTTAAGTCCTCAGCTCTGCTGCCAGCAGAGAAGGAAGCTTGGCCTTATGTTGCAGAAACAAGGACACGCCTCTGCTGCAAAGTCAGGGCCACAACACCCAATTCTGGTCCTCTTCCCCCCCTCAGTGGGCCCCATTAATTCTCTTAAGGGCCTAAGGAAAGGATTTGGCCCATAACATGCTTTAGTATTTTCATATCATTCATGGAGGACAGCAGTTAGTGCATAATGTTACCACCAGAGACCTACATTCCTATTCTATTACTTGGTCAGATACAAGCTGATCCCTGAGCTTTGTTGGAGCCACCAGGATCTTTGCAAGCAAAGCATCCCTTTGACCAGGAGGGCTTGGTTGTCACATTTTTGACAGGAAAGGTGGGACCATGCCTAACACCTGGAGCATTTGGGATTTCTTATATTCACAGCCCCATTTGGGCATCATGATTTAAAACATTATTTTAGAAAAACAGCAAAACACACCAGACGCAGATCTTTTTAGGGAACTACTGTTCTGCTAGATGAGGCTAAAACAGATTAAAAACTAGCTTGTTTTCATGGATATGGCACAGATTTTTTTTATTTTTTTTTTCTTTCCTTAAATGCTTGGAAACAGCTACGGTTCAATTTTAATATTGTTTCTATTAAAGCAAGTCTACAAACAGCTTGACACAAATGGAAGCTAAAAATCTCATGCAGAAAAGTTGCAGGGGAAAAACAAAAAGAAAAAGAAAAAAAAAACAGGCTGGAACACAGCTTTAATATTGAAGAGGGCCACATTCTTCACATTACTAGGGCCAAAGTTGTATCTGCCAGTAGTTTCACTAACATATCAATCTACTGGCAGATGTTAATTCTTCCAGATAAACTGGAATACATTGAAATTTGCTGATTTTCTGTATATTGTAGATCATGTATTTTAAGGGTCAGTTTTGAGATGACAGACATTTAAACAAGACAGATATTTGAGGGGAAAATTGCAAATATATAAAAGATCTCTTGGATAAAGTATAAAACTGTAGTACAGATATTGAATTAGAAATATTTTTGTAGGGGTCAGTATCACTCAATTAATATATACAAAGGAGAATTTAAGAGCCAAGTATTAAGCATGGCCTAACTAATCACATAGAAAAGCCTATCTATGGAGTTAATAAAGTCTAATTTAACCAACAATAAATACATTTAATAGACCAATTTTAAAAGCTCCAAGAAAACTTGAAAATTGAAAAAAAATATATTAGAAAGTATTTAATATGTAAAACAGAAAAATTAAATGCAGACAGTAAAAACTTGAAATATTATAGTGCTCATTTCTTTTCCAAATGGATACATATTAATCCTGGCTGTAACTATATGGGTTATAATAATTCCTTAGAAGCACAATGGACTGGAAAATTCCATTAAAATAATATTTTTAATCATAATAAAAATTTCACAAAATACAAAACTAAGTCTGATCCAGTTAATGCAGAATAAACCTGTTCCACGGTCTTTAATGTTGCAGACCTTTCAGTGCTGTACTTTGTGCTTTTACAAATAGGTCAGTTGGATGTTTCTCTTTATTTTTATAGTTTTCAGAACAGTATAATGTACTTCTACAATCATCATAAAAACTTTGCAATAAGACAATTCAATATTCTATCACAGTTAATTTCTTTGTTCTTCAGCATGTATTAATAAAAGAACAAAAAATAATTACACAATTCTTTCTTAATTTAAAATGCTTTATATGTAACTTACAAAGCACAATGACTAAAATTACAAGCAAAAGTAAAAAAATGTTTCCTCAGAAGAGTTAAAGAAAAACATACATGAAGTGTGTTTCCAGGATAATAAAAGGCCATTACCTTGACCATTGACATGAAGCCATCAGAGTCGTATTTATTGATGAAACTTTCAGCTCCCAATCTGCTGCACTGAATGAGCATCATACAGCTGTCAGCAAAGGCAGAGCACAGAAATAGTGATAGCTTGTGACATTTTCCTTTCATAATTTATGAAAACAAAATGCCTTTTAGTTTGTAGAACGCGGTAAGTAAAATTTTTAGAATAATCAACTTAAAGAGGAAGTCCATCAAATACATATCTTAATTGTGTATCTCTTACCACAACAACTTGCCTGTAAAACTGAGGATATCCACACAGATTTAATTGGTATTCCTTCAGTAATGTGCCCTGTGCAAAAAGAAGTGCTGCAACACCACAAATAAACATAAAATGGGAAAGATCTGAAAGTACCTTCAGAATAATCATACTGTGAGAATGCTTCAGGATTCTTTACAGGGAAATAATTTTTAAATATTTTTAAAACTTATATTGTTAATGTAACGCTAATGCAATTAGCATCATTTCAGAGGAATTAGACATTAGATGAGAATTTAAGCATTATAATCTGAAAGTGAACATTTTTCAATATTAAGAATTCCATTTGCCCATATTAGAAACAAGCAAATGGGGAAATACACTACAACACATGGTGTATCTTTCACCTCTTCTTTTCGTGCTGCTTGAACAAACCATACAAATTAATCTGCATGAAGTTTCCCAGGTACCAGTACTTTTGATCACAAATCAAGTAAAAATGTTTGGCAATCAACACCCGTTGCACAGCATCCTGTTCAAGGTGGACACTGACGGATGAACTGAACAGCCTGATGGAGACCCTGACAGAGGGCTGTGCCAAAGCCACAGTTCAGAATACTCAGAATATGCCTCCCACTATATTGCCTATCCAGAAAGATTCCCTTTAGCAGATTGAGAAAGTATTTAAACCGAGTACACACACAGTAAATGTCTTTTCCGTGGTTTTCTCCATGTGCTTTTCTTCCATCAGCTGCCACAAAGAAAAAAAGAGACTCAGTGCTCACAGAAGGATGCAATTTCTCTCATATATGACCCATTATGGGATATTTGATATTTTAGATAGTTGTGCATATTTCTGATTAGCTGAGACATTCCACCTTTGAAAATCTTAAGGAAAAGCTGCATGCAGCTGCTGCTGCTTGGTCAGCTTTGGCAGCAATCTTGGAGGAGGGTGCTGGGTATCATAATATTGTTTCTTCTCCAATTTGCTATACCTGATGCAGATTTGAAAATTATCCGCTGGACTATGACAGACTTGTTTAAATCATACTTGTGGAAGATCAAGCATTTTAGCTTTTTGTTCTGACTCCCCTGGACAGGTGAGAGTAGGAAAGGAAGATACTGTGTCCTGCATCAGCCCTGGAAAACACTGTACCTTCACAGGGGAATACATCAAAAATTCCTTTACACCTCCTGAAAAGTGTAAGCAGGGGTTAGTGGATACTAGAAAACAGGTGACAGTGATCAACTGTCAGGACTCGGTTTAAGAGAAAAGGGGCAGGATCACTGAGTGAAACAGAGCACTGAAGTTGGACACAATAACATCAATGGTGCCACTATTGCCTCTGCACATGAAACCTGGGATCCCCCACAGCACAGAGCTGGCTGCCTCCTTACACTGCCTGTAGGGAGAAGGAAGTTGGTATTTTCATTTTTAAAAATACTTTGAAAAATCTTTTTGGCAAAGTCAGAAAAAAAAAATATCACACAACAACAAAACTTGTATCAAATTGTCTTAAGATGAAGAAAAAAAAAAATCTTAGACTTCTTCCTACTTGTGTGTTCCAGAGAGCTAAACCAGTAATTTCTTCCCTCATTTCCTCCCCCTAAGTTTTGCAGTGGGGCAAAAATTCCAAATTGTTTGCATAGCTCTTCTTCTGGTGATAGACGTTTAGCACTAACCTGGTTAATGAAAGATGATATAAAGTTGCTTTCAAATATCGCATTGCCCTCTTCTGCAAGATTAATGGCTACAGAAAGAAGCAGTTATATCTGCAGAGGAAAGAGGACACTTTTTATAGCTACAGGCATGTGAAGGATCTGGGAACTTTCGTGGTTCCATAGGAATACCACTGTGGAGTAATGCAATGGATGCCCACAACCTCTGTGGCACTAGGACCCTGCCCGGGCAGTGACTAAGCAAAGTGAAAAACAAACCTGCATCAACAAAGTAGAGGCAGACAGTAACAACAGACTTGGTTCAATGAAGAACAGAGCGTTTATATCACTTGAGGATTTGGCCTCGAGCCTTAAGGCCATTGACAGAAAGTTTAGCACTATACCACTGCTCATGGGAAGAGTACCAAAGTAATTAAAAGGATGATTAGCCTTCCAGCAGGTCAAAAATAATGAATCAATCCACATTTGTAACGAATTACAACCAGAATGTGAAAAAGCTCTACAAACCAATACACTGTGGATTCCCAGATAAAACCTTTTCTCTCTCTCTGTTTATAATCTTCTTTGGATTTGTTCCTTCTCTCTTAATAGAGAGACTTAAAAATTAGATCTCCCCTTTGTAGTATTTTATCAGTCTCTCGTGATGCAGTTAAGTTTTAAGGCAAGATGCTAAAAAATGAGCATTGAGAAGATATACAAAAACAAAAGGAAATTGTAAAAGTACTATAAATCAAATGTTTAAACCACCTATCAGTGATTTGAGTAAAGCCATTTTTAAAAACAGGATTGTTTTTATAAGGACTTCTAAATATCACCACTACACAGTTGAGCATCAAGCACAACTCAGTCTACTGTATAGCATGAACGAAAAATACTTGTTATATCAGTATTCCTTAGACTTCTAAAAGCATGCTATTGTAGTCTAAGCAACTGCACAAACTGTTACGTTTTCAAATAAATTCCAAAAGCAAGACCCAACAAATATATGCATGTCCATATATAATATTTTAAGGCTTATCTATGCATGTGACAGCTCAGAGCCCAGCCATTAGTTCCTACTTCATAGAGAGTTTAAGGTCTCTTTGAGCCTCGAGTAAGAATTTCAGCCTCTACAAGTCCTGTGTTAGATATACTAAAAGAAAAAAAAAAAATTAAATCCAATGTAACTGTGAGGTCAAATATTTAAATTTTCTTTTAGCCTCTTCATTAGTAAAACTCTTAATTAGGTTAAATTCTGAGAAGCAACAAACATCTGGCAGTCACAGCGCTTTGTCTAGCTTTTGTGCTCAGCTTCTCCCTGGATGCATCTCCCTGGGAGCTTTGCCACAACAACCACTGTGAGAGATGTTAACACCTAGAAATTACAATGGCATTTCTAACTAACCCTGCAATCCCTACCTGTTGCATTCACATGGGTATGCATGGCTTAGGTAAATAATAATTTATGCCAGACTTATTTTCCTCTTGTGACTTTGGTTTTGATATCACATCATGATTCAAAGCCTGGTGTACCGTAAATTTTCTCCAAATGTGTAGTAATTCCTTGGCGCAGTCTAAAGTTATGATTCATTTATACTGGAGTGACAGCATAATACCTAGGTGTCAAAATCCATTAAAACTGTTCAATGTCTTCTGTTTATTTTTAGAACCAATTGAGACTTAACTGATGGTGAAAAATATACAGTCAAGTGTGTTTACTTCACCTTTACAAAGAATCCGTTATAGTCCCAATTAATTTGTTATTCCTGTCACAACAGGTACTGGATACTTCAAAACTGTCATTACCGCTTCTCTCTCTTTTGCTTCTTTTTTTTATATGATAGTTTCTGTTTATTTTTAACCCATTAGCAGGTAATGGTTGAGGTTTTTTTTGTAAAATAAAGAATTTCATAAAATTCACATGATTTTTCCATTTTAAGTAAAATAAGTGTGAAGAATAAACATATTTCTTAATCAGCTGAAGTTTATAGTGCTTAATTTTCTCTCTTTCTACCACAGTCATGTGGTTTAGTGCTGAATTTGCTGACCATTCACAGGATGATACATCTTGTGTGTTAGTATGATTGGCCAGGCAGAAATTAAAGATATGTTACATGACAGTTACAAGCACCAAACTGGCTCTTTGTACAAATCCAGAGCAGCTTTTGCTGTGTTAATTGTTAATAGCACACGTTTGCTCATAGGAAATTCAGAACAGTGTTTAAAAGCAAAACAAAAACAACAAAAAGAAAACAATAAAGGCCAAACAAAAAAAAAAAATTAAACCCTCCATGAACATAATTTCTCAAAAAAAAACCCCAAAACATTAAAAGCAATGAAAATAAACAAAAGTAACTCAACAACAACCAAAAAAAAAAGGGAAAAAAAACCCTACAACCCCCCCTCCCCCACCAAAAGTAGAACAAAAATCCCAAGATGGGCACTAGCAATCACCAAAGCATAAGAATAGTCCCCTGCAAAGAGCTGTAAATATAACTCCAAAGAAGTGTTTGTAGTGGCTGTGTTAGAGAGAGGACAAATTAAATACTAGTGTCAAATTAGTTTTGCCCATGCTGAAACTAAACTAGCAATGCAATGTTAAAGGGAAACAGTCACAGAATAAATCAGTATGGTAGGAGTTGAATGAACAGCTAAGCATAGATAAATACCTTGTTCCTGACACTAATCTACAATGGGTGCTGCCTACAGTAGCCCCCATCACACTTGGCGAGATGGACCTACAGTCTACTCTGCCTCTTCCCCCTCCCTCACCAGACAGAAAGGTGCTTAAGCACATGGCAGGTGCTTTACATGTCCCTCCCTGCCGAAAGAGCCAAACCAAGCAGCTCCTGGGCACAGCTCAGCAGTCTAGCAGGGAATACAACCCAGGGCTTACAGGAACAGGACAGGAAAAGCACAGCACAGCTCAAGACCCGTGGCTAAGTTAGAAAACAAGCCAAAGCCAGAGAATCACTCCCTCACCGGTTAAGATCTGAATGTACATATAGTAGTTCACAGTTTTACTGTGCCCAGAATAATCTACTTTCTGGTTTTCACTTCTGGGCAAACAAGATAGAGGAATATAACTGAGTATAGACTTGATATTACTTAAACGCATCATTGGCAACCAGACTGCTGCTGCCCCAGCAGCATGGATTGGCGTTCATTTCTGAGGCAGGTTAGGCCATTTGAAGCAAAATGAGACATCTTTCCTTTTCTTAAGCTATTATCAAATTTTTATTACGTCTTGGATGATTATACTCTGTAGTCATAACTATGTAAAATTAAGCATAAATAGCTTAAATGACTTGTAGAAAATAGAAATTATATAGGCCTATGAGAATTAGTCTATCCTCTCAACATTATATTGTGCTATCTGCAGTATATTTTCTAGACTTTTGACTTGTTCAGTTTCAAAAGTCTCAAGAAATGAGGCTTTCATTATTTCTCTTCTACAATTGTTCTCTACAGTAATAGACCTTCCACTTAGGTAATTTTTTGTTAGTATCACTGCAGCTAGGTCTCCTTCATTCACTTTAAGGGCCTATCCACATACTGCATCCTTAATTGTTACGTCCTTCAACTTCCTTTAGAAGTTGCAAACACATGCACTGCCTTCTCCTATGTGGGCTGGTTCTTTAGTTCTTTGAATGCAATTTAGAGCTCTTCAGTAGCAAAGTTTGAAGCAAAATTATTCCCTTCTACAGAACAGTTTTCAAACACGTACAATACCAGAAGTGGAGAAAAAAAAATCAGGATTCAAATGGAGACTACATCATGCAAATTAATTTTTGGCCATAAAGCATTAGCTTGTAGTACTAGATTTTCCTAAGACAGAATAAGTGTTTTTCTGAAGAATTATGTTTATCCCCATGCTAAGAGGACTTTTTGAAAACCAAGGGTTTTAAAGCTACTCTGCTAGCTCTTGTGCCCTCCCCACTACAGACTTCTTCTCTACAGCCATTTACCTAGGGATGGTTAATGTTTGCTAAAACACAATACATAGGTGTTCTTCTATGGATTTCCAGAAACATTTTACATCTGTAAGAATTGATTCTATGATTACGAATATATGGGTTCATAAATACCACTGTCTGCCTCCGTTGAATCTCCTGTAGAACAGCACAGTAGAGATTGTTACTGAGGTCTTCCTGGCCTGCAACTTTAGTGGTTAATTGGTACCAAACTTCATTGGAGTGATCTGTTTATATTTTTTGTTTGGATATTTAAATCAATATCTGTAAGAGACAGGGGAGATATGGAAAAGCTATGAACCAAAGGCCTTGTGTATTACCCTAGATTAATTCAGAAGTGATTATTTAGTTACTTCAGCTTTTTCTTTTCAAGGTACAAACCTTGTGAAAAGCTCTCTCCACCATTAAGGTGAATTTTTTTGCAGTGCATTTCATTCTCTTTTCTACAGAAGAAAAATTATTTTTTCAAGATGGACTGAAGCACCCACTCACTAATGTGACCAAAACATAGTATTTGTCACTGCAGCATACAGTTCAAATGAAATAAATTCCTGTAGTGTGTGTTTGTGCCAATGTCAACTTCTTGGCCTTTAGGCTTATTTGCATTGTCAATCTGCAAAGTGTTTTGTGTTTTTTTTATTTTACCTGCACGGAAAGGAGGAGCCAATGCAAGTAGAATGGTCTGAAAAGATACATATTTGCAGCAACTGCTACAATTTTGCAATATTTCTCTAACTTTTAATAAGATTTCACTTCCCCCATTTTTTTTTTCCCCCCAAAAACTTGTTCCAAACGAACACATTAGCTTCTCCAGCTTTCACTATATGAGCTCACAAACAAGCTACAAGGTTTTTTTGTGTCTGCAGTTATGGTCCATCATTATTAAATGTCTCTTGTTGGACGGAAGAGGTGCTTCATCACAAACAGCCATTCATCAGCACTTGCCAAGCCGGCTCACATCTGACCTCTGCAGCAATAATGCGGCATCAAGTAGGCCAACTACCCAGTTTAGCAGCAGAGCAGGGAGCAAGAGCTGGCTTCAAGATTAAGTGCACTGCTTCAGGTTTCCATTCCCAGGAGCTAGGCGGGCTGATGTTGTATTGATTGCGAAAGTTTACCAGTAAGTATCACAAACAACAATAGCCAGGTCAACGATCGGTGATGCCTGAATGCGAATCCCCCGGGAGGCTGGTGTGCTCGGAGCCTGGGCACTGCTATCATGATGGCTGAGTGCAGGCTGAATAAGGTTTAGCGGAAAGGGAAGAGTGAGACCCCGCAGCATGAAATGACATTTAAGCAAGTTACATGTGGGAGAAGGATGAGAGACAATGATGCAATTATATATTCCCTAGTTTCCAGCTGCAGCAAAACCTTGTCATCTCTCAATGTTTGTGATAAGCCAACCTCACATTCAATGTACTAAATAGCTCCACATACTCAGGAAGAAAAGAATATACAAATGCAGGTATTAACATATATAAACTGTAGAGACAACAAAGAAGGAAGGGGGGGGTGGGGGGTGGCGGAGGGCAAATCCAAGCACACACAGGCTTGGCATCAGGATCTGAAGAAGAATCTATTTATAAAATCTCTGTGGGTTTGTTTTGAAAACAAAACCCCACAGACTGTTCAAAACCCTGGCTAGACTTCTGAAATAAAATATTTCTTCTGATGCTGCAAAATTCAGTAGTCAGGATTAAATGGAAAGCCTGTATTTAAATCAAGCTATAGCTTATTATATAAAAATTTATATCCTGACTCATTGGTGATCCTTCAGTGTAGAGTTGTATCCTATAGCCATACTGAAAACCCATTTATGTTTTACCATATATTACATTTAATGCTTACCTGGAAGCTCATACTTAAAACTGGAAATTATCCTGAGATGCTAACTGGTACTTGTATTAACGAAGCATTGTAGAATAGTTTTTAGTTGTACTCTTTAAAATTCTAAAAATATTAGAGTGAGTTTGTTTGGTAGGCACTCCAATTTAACACAAAATAGTCTTCATTAAATATATCATATGGAACTTAGTACCCTATTAAGAGCTCAGAACTCTGTCTCTTCAAACTGACTGTACCATTCTTTGTCATTTCCTTCTCAGACATTTTTGTCATTTGAACAGTATCAAAACATAGTTTTCTGCTCACTGATTATCAAATCGTGGAGGAAGATACGCCAGGTAAAAGCTACCTTTGTCACAAAACACTTTAGTCTGGTATTAGGAGGTATCAGACCTCACTATTCTCTGTCGGGGTTACTGTACATTACACACATTAATCTCCCCTCCTGTAGGATGAGGCAACCGACTGTGCTTTCCATGAAAATAAAGGCTGTTGCAAAAGTTCATTTTGCGAATAGAAAATGCTATACAAAGTCTTCTTATGCCTGTTGATATTTTAGTATGCCCACTAAATTTTGATGAGCAAATAAATTGGTCTAGTGTGGGTTATAAATGATTAGCAATTAGTACTACATAGATCTTTCTTACTGACCTGATGAGTGCATGTATATTCACCCAAACACAGTTCTGCACGTGTTCCTCTCACCACAGCAAGCTCCACAATGAGTTCAGAATGATACAGTCCAGAAGGATTCTCCTGTGCCTCCCATTAAAATACATATTCTCCTCTAAAACACAAATAATCAGATAACTCCTTTCACCACTACGATGTTGTTATAGGAATTCACAGAAATTGCCAAGTCTGTGCACAATCTAACAGTTCTAAACCTAGCCTTTAATTACCTTGCCTAGAGCTTGACTTGCACTTAAAGCATTCAGCCAAAGTGGAATTAAAACATGAAAAATAAATGGCAGTAAGGTCTGAATGTAATGTATTTTAGCTATAGTTTCAATTAATGGAGATTCCAAGGCTGCGTGTAACATGCTTATGCTATGGGATATCCCCTTTTTTTGCATGAAAACCTAGACAAAGTACCTGTGCATAGTGCAACTACAGGCAGTAGTAAAGGACCAAGCTTACTAATAGACATGAAAAAAAGGAGTATATCAAAAAATACTTTACTATCATAGATTATCAGATTACAGCATATCACCTTTGATGATATCATAGAATGGTTTATGTTGAAAGGGACCTCGAAGATCATCCAGTTCCAACCCCCTGCCATAGGCAGGGACACCTCCCACTAGAACAGGTCACACAAAGCCTCATCCAACCTGGTCTTGAACACCTCCAGGGAGAGAGCAGCCACAACCTCCCTGGGCAACCCATTCCAGTGTCTCACCACCCTCACTGTGAAGAACTTCCTCCTAATATCCCATTTAAATCTGCCCTCTGCCAGCTTAAACCCATTACAAGACCTTGTGAATAGCCGTTACGAGACCTTGCAAATAGTCTCTCCCCAGCCCTCCTGTAGGCCCCTTTCAGATACTGGAAGGCTACTATAACGTCTCCTCCAAGCCTTCTCTTCTCCAGGCTGAAGAGACCCAACTCTCTCAGCCTGTCCTCATAGCAGAGCTGCTCCAGCCCTCTGAGCATCTTCATGGTCCTCCTCTGCNGGCCCTCCTCTGGACTCTCTCCAACAGTTCCATGTCCTTCTTGTGCTGGGGGCTCCAGAACTACACAAGGTACTCCAGGTGAGGTCTAACAAGAGCAGAGTAAAGGGAGAGAATCACCTCCCTTGCCCTGCTGGTAATGCTGCTCTTAATGTAGCCTAGGACACAGTTGCTGTCTGGGTTGCATACGCACATTGCTGGCTCAAGTTGAGCTTTTTGTCAACCAAGACCCCCAGGTCCTTTTCCTCAGGGCTGCTCTCATCATTCACCATGCAGCCTGGATTTGCGCTTGGGATTGTGAATTTCATGAGGTTGGCCTGGGCCCACCTCTCCAGCCTGTCCAGGTCCCTCTGGATGCCATCCCTGCCTTCTAGCAAGTCAGCTGTGCCACACAGCTTGGTGCCATCTGCAAACTTGCTGAGGGTGCACTCGATTCCTCTGTCCATGTTACTGACAAAGATGTTAAACAGCACTGGTCCCAGCACTGACCCCTGAGGGACGCCACTTGTCACTGGTCTCCAGGTGGACATTGTGCCCATGATCACCACTCTCTGCATGTGACCATCCAGCCAATTCCTTATCCAGCACTGCTCCACCCATCAAGTCCCTGCTTTTCCAGTTTGGTGACCAGGATGTCATGTGGGACAGAGTCAAACACCTTACTCAGGTCCAGGTAGATGACATCAGTTGCCCTTAACTTGTCCACTGCTGCTGTGACTTCATCAGAGAAAGCCACGAAATTTGTTAGGCATGATTTGCCCTTGGTGAAGCCATTGCTGCTTACCACCAATCACCCCTGCTTTGTTTTCCGTTTGTCTTAGCAGAGCCTTCAGGAGGATCTGCTCCATGGTCTTGCCAGGCATAGAGGTGAGACTGGCTGCTCTGTAGTTCCCAGGCTCATCCTTTTTTCCCTTCTTGGGAAAGGGGAAAAAAAGAATGGGTGTTATGTTTGCCCTCTTCCAGTCAGCAGGAACTTCACCAGTCTACCATGACCTTTCAAGTACGATGGACAGTGGTTTAGCAACTTCATCTGCCAGATCTCTCAGGACCCGTGGGTGAATCTCATCAGGCCTCATGGACTTGTGCACGTTCAGATTCCTTAGGTGCTGACAAACATGATCTTCAATTACAGTGGGCAGATCTTCCCTCCCCCAGTCCTTACTTTTGCTCTCTGTAATTTGGACATTGTGGTTGGAGCACTTGCTGCTGAAGACTGAGGCAAAGAAGTCATTGAGCACCTCAGTCTTATCCATATCCCTTGTCACCAACTCTCCATTTCCATTCTGGAAGGGTCCCACATTCTCCCTAGTCCTCATTTTCTCACTGATACACCTGAAGAAATTCTTCTTGTTCCACTTAATGTCCCTAGCCAGATTCAACTCCAGCTGTGCTTTAGCCTTCCTAACCTGATCTCTGGTTGCACAAACAATGTCTTTGTATTCGTCCCAGGTTACTTGTCCTTGGTTCCATCCTCTGTAGGCTTTCTTCTTGAGTGTATGTGTGTCCAGGAGCTGGCTATTCATCCATGCAGGCCTCCTTGCTTTCTTACCTGCCTTCCACAATTGTTTCATTGCTCAGGAAAAAAAAAAAAATGTTGTCATTGCAGTTCTATACTGAAAGAATCAATGTATTTAATAGAATTATTTTTTACTACTTCTGTAACTGTAGACCTCAAATGTTGAATTGGAAGTTTAGTATTGGAAGCCACATTTCACTATACTAGTTCAACATTCTGTAAAAATAACTAAATTAGATTTTTTTAATTTAATGGAATTTAAGTTTCCTTTTATCATCATTCTTGAGTTGTTCTGAAAGATAAGAGTTAGGTGGATAGAATTAAGAAGATGAATCATAACATCTTGCTGAAATAAGAAAAAAAAATAGTTTTTTTTTTCTTTAAAAGATAAAAGGTATGCATTGAAATAAGATACAGGGTAAGAACATCTCTGACACCTCAATATAAAGTAAGGATGTGGCTACAAATCTGCCAATTAATTACATTATTTGACATTTGGGGCTAGTTGAAGTTTTGGTGATGTGATAAAACACTATATTTATCTGCTCTGTGTAAGCATTTATAATGCTTTCAGTTGAAAAGTGATTGTGAGATTAAGCATAGTAACAAGAGAAAAAGTAAAAATGTGTAACTGTAAGCCTTCAGGCAACAAAACACAGATGCCGCAATATGAGGTCCATCTCATCCATGTCCTTGCAATTAATAGGAATTGGGAAATTATTTTCACTCCATGACTAGCAAAACATTTTCACTTCCATTGGTAGGAGTGCTTAGCAAGAATTTTATAACTCACAAGTTTCTGTTAGGCTAGTACACAGCACTTGTAGTTTACCAATAACACAAATCCTGCGGTCCTGAAGAAAAGCCTGCAGAAACACTTCTATTAAAGTGCCATTTGGGACAGGTTTTTTTTTCTTCATAACTAACCCCTCAAACCTGTTCTGCAGCAGCAGGGCAGGCCTGTGACTATAAAACTCCGTTCTTGCATTATCTTGTTTGTCTTTCACTAGACAACCATACAATCACATCCTCACTGCTGACTGAAGGCAGTAGGATGCTGGAGTGTTGAAGGGTTCTTTTCATGTCATTCTTTCCAGTTATAGGTAACAACCATAAAGCTCCTTCCTCTAAGACAAGTGTTCATTGCTGTCTGACAAAAGTAATTAAAACAAATGATAGACAAGAAAGAATTTGTGTCTGGCTGTAGCAGTTAACTAGCCTTGACAGGGTTCGCTCATGACGGCACCAAAGCAACATTTCATGCTACTGGACTGTAGGCAGAGTATAAAAGCTGTTCGAGAGGGACGATTTTTTTTTTCTTTCATTTTAACCATTCATGGATAATATAAAGTTTCTTTGCTGTAGTCAGTTTATCACATTAAGCCTGCATTAATATTTCCTAATCATAATGACCTCATCCTGCCAGAATGTACCAGCCCCTAATCCTTGCTCTAATGTTTTCTCATTAGCTGCTCAGCATTGGCCACACTGGTTGTAGCAGCTAAGCACTGCCTCAGGCACCACTGGAATTAATTACCAGAAGAAACACTGCTGTTTTGAATTGTCATCTTGAATTTATCACTTGCCACTTAATGTAACTCATCTGACCTAATAGCTCCTCCGTGTCACTGGGGGCTTGGGTACCAGCCTGAGGTGGGCAATGTCAGTGGTGCTGTGAGTCCCTACGTGCCCAGCCAGCCCGGCAGGCAGCTGCTCCCAGCCTGGCTCAAATCCTGCCCTGCAGGCAGAGCAAGATAACGATGCCCCCAGCAAATTGCAGATTACCCATACGTCATGCTACATCTGAACCTGAGGAGGACTCGGAGCTGGAGCCGGCTCACCTAATGGTTGCTGCTTGGAGACGATGATCTTTCATTTCACTGGATGGGGCGACAGTAACCATTTGTTTCACTCATGTTACATTTTCAAAAATAATGAAACTGACTCTTCACATACGGATGAATAAATGGCTCCAGGGGACCTCACAGTGTTAGGCATGTGCAATTTCATATAAATCGTGAAGAAATTGCTCATTAAATTGTTCTCAAAGCAGAATACATGTCAGTAATACAGTACAGGTATGAACTACCTTTACATTCCTCCCCACACGTGTTTTCCATTTTCTAGTGTTTGTATCTTGAAAGTCCATAATAAATGCCTCCCCCCTTTTTTTTTTTCTTTTTTTTTTTTTTTTTGAATTAATCACCAATTTTGCTGGAAAAAAAACCANGAAACATTTATCCCGCATAAAATACAAGTTTTTCTATGCTTATATTCTCATTCTCAAGTCTAACACTTATCTGCGAAGAAGTCATAATTGCAATTGACTTGTTTCACATTTTCCCAACACAAAAGTGATAGCCAGAAACATTTACCTTTCTGATGAAAGCTTTGTATTTGCGAGCTCTATTTAAGTGTTTAACTCTATAAGAGATGTAGTTTAACTCTTGCTGAAAACAGGGATGACTCAATGTAATAAGACAAAAATACCATACAGTTAAATGTTAAGGAACTTGCCTGTTAGTAGAGTTTAATCAATAACAATTCTAAACACGTTTCTTAGACAAAAGGATTTCCTCTTGCTACCACATTGTATACTCAGCACAGTAAACTTAGAGAGATGTATAATGTGATATAAACATTAATAGTTTCACAATTGTGTTTTAGAAAGACTATTTATAGAGAAAATACAAAATGCCTCCCAAAAGTATACTTAGATGTAAGCCACCATAATCTTCTTGCTCATGCAGCAGGAAATCTAATACACCAGCTCAATAAACCTGTAGGAAACAAAGGTTTTATGTAGCATTAAGAGCCACAATATTAAAATACCACATATTACATTCAACTACTCTTACAGCACTCATTTTAAGAGCCAAGAAAATTAAGTGCTAGTTTGAGAGTAATAATATCATAACGCACACAAAGAGACTAGAAAGGTACAAAAATATGTGGATTCCTCATGATATTTGTCACTTGAGTTAGATGCAAACACTTGATGGCATTGATGTTTTTGGTTATCACCAGAAAATACTGCTCCACCATGGCAGTATCCCCAGAATGAGCTGCAAAATGTAAATTCACATTAGCTGACTTAATGTAATTTTCATATGTATACTTCACCCTTCCTATTACTATGAATAATAAAATAATCATTGATATGTCAGTCCAAAATCTACATTTAAGTACAGATGCATGAGAAAATATACATACGTGTTTTTAGATGAGAGTGTAGAGATGATTCACCTTCCGGCAGAATAATCTAGACAATTGATAAAAATTCTCATGATGTAGACACTGCTTTGGGGGGAAAATTTTTTAAATATTATTTTATTAAGCTTTGGATGTGGGGTTTTTTTATCTTTAGTGCCTGTGTTATTTATATTATCTTATCTGGTAACTACTCCCCAGATTGTTACCAGACATCATGCATGTAGGATTCAATTCCAGGAAGGCACAGCTCCAGTACTAAAGATAAAAGCAAGACCTGGGAATTTCCCTTTCCCAGAACCCAAAATCTTTGCTCCACTTGCAGCTAGCAATGAAAGATGTACTCTGTTAATTATTTAATTTATTTTTAATACCTCAAAAACAGTGGCATGGCTTTTGCTTTTTTTTCAAGCTCATGATTGAATATTTATTAGTCATAGGACTGAAAGAGGACTGAGGAAGTTGGATGAAGGAAGGAGAGAACTTCTTATAAGTGCTTAACAGACAGAGAGCTTTGGAATGTTTTTGTGAAATGGGTTCACGAAGAGCAAGTGCAGTGGCCAAGATGCATAGCAAATGCATTTATCATATAATTCACACTTGCTCATACTGCTTATGTATTTATCTAGTTATTACAAGTAAGTTGAAAGTAACATTATTTTTAGCAGCTCATAGGAAGACTACAAATGCCTTTAGAGTATTAAATTAACCCTTTTTTGTTAAAAAGGGCATATCCAGTTGTAGCTATCAACATTTAGATAAATACACAATTGAATAACACAGACTGCACTGTGAAGGTTTAAGCATACTATGCTTGCATTTTTATCACACGCCTAAAAAATTTACTTTACCTATGCATTTGTAGTACCTAAGTGCTTATTTCATCCCATTACTTAATAGTATTTAAAAAAAAATAAAAAAATAAAAAAGCATTTTAAACTGGAGGAAATACAAGCTGGCATGAAAAAATTCCCTGCAACAGGAAAATACACCTAAAACCAAATTGTGTGTATTTCTTATCTTGAGACTGAGTTTATGCAAGCAATTGTCATGCAAGCAGAGTTGTAAGTAATAATGTGGCCTTTAATGACGGAATGATGGACCTGCCAAACACTAGCTCCTGCCATAGACTGCTTGTATTTCCCTGCACAAAGATGCCCATCTGGGAGTTATTAACATATCCTCGTCAATTCAGAACCTACTTTAACATAATCCATATTTGTTGGAGAAAGTCCAACATCAGGCAGAGAACAGTGGCCATGTGATCTGATGACACATTTCAAGCAGCACACATAAAGCATGCTTGGGCAGCTAAGCAATTCAGAAATGCAAATAGAAAAAGCATTCCCCTTCCTAGATAAAAAGGACAAATCCCTTTTGTCATAACATATTATACATTCTTAATATTGAATGGAAACAACAGCGATAGGAAAGGAACAGGTAGGTTCTTTTTCATTTCATTCTAAGCATGCTGATGCACTCAGTCTTGCACCAAAGCTGCTATGTTTCCGAGGTCCAAGGAATGCTCTGCTGCACAAGGGTAGTGAAAGAGAATACTGCTGATATAAGAGAATTTGTACCTCACACTTGCTTCTATGGTACTTATAAATGTGAGCATTGCTTACTTAACGGGACCCAAAACTGGCATTAAGGAAGAATTTTGTTTAAAAACTATATGGTCCTACAAGACAGTTTGCTCTCAGAAGTTCATGTTTTCATAGAATTAGTGGGGTTTTTCCCTTTATAATTTTGAGTGATTTACCATTCACAAACCTTTTTGTAGTTTGGACTACTAAAGTATACACTGATACTTTTGGAGCCTCCCTGCATTATCAGTAAAAATCCCTGAAACTACAATGCAAATGAGACACAATGAGTGCCAGCACTCATGGAGTGAGTGGCACAGCTTTCAGATGTACAGTATTCCAGGATGCTAACAGCTAAAAGATAAGACCCTTTTTAATCCTCATCTCAAAAGAATGTGATATTTACTGACTTCATCCTCTGAGTGGATAAAACCCCAGAAAGCTCTTTTCCCCGTGTTTTTCATTTGTTTGTTTTTTTTTTTTTTCATCCAGACTTGCTCTATTTTGTGTTTTCTGGTCTTCAAACTAATATTGCATATGACCTTCAATGACCTTTGGGGACATGCCACTATTCCCATCACCCAGCCACTATGGATGGGATCCAACATGGATCTGTGAGATACAGAAGGATAGTGTAAACAAGAGCTTCCCATTAAACTACACTTTAACGTTAGGACTGCTGTCCAAAGATCATAGCGAATGATAGCTCAAGTGTTAGTATATTCCTTTGTGCAGCTCAGTCATGACCCTAATTAATGTGTCTAGCTTAGGTATGTACTGCTTTAAGTAATGGGTGGCTTTGTTTGGACAATTAGGCAGAGCTGACAAGGAAATTTTCCATCAAACTGGGTCATAAAAAGTACATTATTCAGCATTATTATGAGTCAAACACTATTTATTACCTGAACTTTACAATACACCACTATCAATCATTACCTGTCATTAAGGTATGCTAACATGAGATCAAAGAGACAAAGCCAAGTCAAACAAACAGAGGTGCAGGGAAGGCTTTTAGATTTGCTTATTTAAATCAAAACAAGTGTAGCTGAGTCCATTGCTTAGCTAGAATATCCTTTCAGCTGAAGATGCAAATCGACTAATCACTGCAATCTCAGAGCATCACTTATTCCTTGACACAGATAACAGCTGTGCACCCACAAAAACATGGAAAAATACCACAGAGCTTTCTGGCTACAAGCTTAGATTCACGTCATCTCTCACCTAAAATATTATTTGCTCAATAATTAGAGAACTGGGGCGGGGGGGGCGGGGGGGGGAAGAAAGGTTTCAGGGGCTAATTTACTTTTAAAAAAAAAAATGCCAATTCAGCAAATTATCCCAGGCTCATTAGTCAAGTTTCTTCATTTACTATTTTCACAGCAGTGATACTCAAATGTTTAAGTCATGGAACAAGATCCATTTATCCTAACTGCAATGCTCTCAAATACATATACTGAAATACATTTTGTCAAATAGAGAAAGACCTATAGAAAGGTCTTTCATGGTGCTCAGTGCCATGCTCTGTGCCTTCTGCTCAACAGGCATCTTAAAAGTCAGGAGGTAATTCCTGAAAATAGAGCCCTGTTGCAGTACTGAAGCATTTCATTAGCAACATTGCAATCAAATGGTCCCAATATTTCCCTGGAGTCTGCACAAGATGTGAACTGTTGGGCAAGGTTTTCACTCAAGATAAAAGATTTTAGATGTATGAGCACATTTAGACTTTTTCTAACTCCACTCTTTACCAGTCCTGCTGCAGTCTGCAATTTTATTCTGCCAGGCAAGATTCAATCAATGTTATGTTGAATGGAGAAGGATAAAACTAGAAGTCAAACTATTTCTGACCAACTCCACGACCAATCTTTCTAAATTCTCTGAACTATTAGGATTTCTTGTTTCTCAGTACACAGTTAATTAGAAACCCTCCTCTTTTCCAAGTAAAGCTATATAAATCATAAATGCACATCAGTCCTCACTTCTGTGGAAATGTCTTCCTCAAGCTGAACATTTGCTCCAGTACAAATGTAGGCCAGTCTACAATCTCAACATTTTAAACCATAGCTTCATTGTATGCTGTGCACATACAATACATAATAGATTGTAGGAGGCTGATTTAGAAAAGGGAAGTACTCATCAAGGTTTCAAAGTAATTATTACCAATTTTATGTCTTTAATAGGAACTAAAACATCACTTAAGAGGGTCCCATCTTCAAGCATCTTTTAAGATTTGCTAGATCACTGGAAGCAAGCAAATCAGGTAATTTTGTTAAATATCATTACTCCTCTGTTTTTATGCTTCTTTTAACATTCACTAAGCTTGTTTAAACAAAATAACCATAACTTTATACAGATATTTCCTGGTGAATCTCCAACTACCTGGATAAGACAGAAAAAGAACCACTTTCAGTGCCTTGCTGCACAGTTTTGTTAATCTGCATGTATAGCTCAGTGTTGTGGGAGGGAGGATGGTTTGGGGTTTGGGGTGATTGTTTTAAATAAGAAATGTATGGCCATTAAGTATTAGCTCAGAGTCACCACATAGATTTCACCCTAATACTGTTCAAGACTCACTCTTCTCCAATTTTGATCCATATGAGCTGTTTATTACTGCTTAGGGAGGAACCTCTCAGACAACTGAGAGCTTCAAAATTTAACTGTTACATATTTCTGTCTAAAAGTAAAAGGCTTCCTTCACATCTAGGTGAGTGGTGCCACTCCTATAATGCACCTTTCTACTTGGGGCTTCAAAATACAAAGAAAGGCCACCAGACAAAGAAACCTCAGAAAAAGAAGACGATGCTTCACTACATCTGCTTTACTTTTCTGCAAAAGGAGATGTCATGTTGACATTTGTTGGCTACCTTTTGTTGTTGTTGTTTTTGTTTTTTAATTACACAGAAATCGCATCCATATAGCAGTATTTGACTAACTAGTGTTTAAAGTGACACAAAACTGAAAAATCCAAAAGGTATCTTTTATAATGTTAATGTTCTATATTTAAATGTAGTAAAAAATGTGACTATGAACTTGAATATGCCATATATACTTAAAAAGATAGCTTGTATTTTAAAATAATTACATATCATATTTGGAAATACAGGACCTCTGTATCAATTTTTTGATTGAAATCATAGCATCATTGTTTTAGCTGGAAAAGACCTCAGATTATTGAGTACAACCATAAACTAACAACATCATGGCCATTAAACTCTGCCCCGAAGTGCCATGTCCACACATTTCTTGAACACCTTCAACACAGGTGGCAGGGCTAAGCACTTCACAAGTCAGCAAGAACTAAAAAACTGTAACAGAAGCATTAATTACACCTCACACTTCTCTGGAGATGTCTTCAACATCTTACAAATATTCTAAGAAACCAATCCTACAAGCTTCAGTACACCTCTTTTACTTGCAGGGGAACTATTCCTGTTTCCAGAGAAGTCAAAGATTATTTCCTGATCCACCTTTAGAAACTACTTCATTGAAATTTTAAAAACACTCAAAAATAGGGCATTCCCCTTTCATTTTTCTCTCTTCTTTGGTTGCTTTACTCAACTTGGCCTATTGCTTTCCATGTAGCTACAGGATTTTACCTTTTGCAACTCATTTTTAATTGCATATCGTTGCTACCTTTCATGTAAAGAGACAGGGCTTTGCCATTGCTACTAATTATCCAAATCACCAGTCACTGTTTGCATGTGTGTGGCCTTGCCTAGAGCTTTTAACCAGAAATTATGTCACTAAATCAAAGTGAGCTGGAGGTATCTCTGCCGTAGCAACAAACTAATAAAGGTTGCATGGCATTCTTTTTAAACCCTGTGAGTACTGTAATCTTAGAAAGAGTACTTCCAAATACAATGAAAAATTTGCTAGAGAGGTGGGAGAGAGAGGGGGCTGGAAGTTTATCCCCTATGCTGTGGGTTAATGCACTGCTGTCTCATTGAACTGCAGCCACAACAGCACTACAGGCCTAAAAAAAAAAAATTACTCAGACAGTTCCAAACATGTTCAGTGAGAAAACCCATCACAGTGAGAGCCCCACCTTAACCCTTGCCTCACAGTGGCTGCAGATCCATCACTTATTTTTGTGAACACTCCCAAAAAGATTCTTCTCTTTGTCCTGATCGCAATGACCAGAGTCTGCTGCTTTCCTCACAGTGGATTCCAACTCAGTCTGACTCTAAATTTGTGTGTGTGTGTGTTAACTAATAATATTACATTTATTAAATTAAGAAGGGACATCCAAAATTTAAAAAAAAAAACACACAACAAAAAACAACTCACCAAAAACCAGCTAACACCTTCCTCGTAAAGCCACAGCTGCAACATGTGCTGGCATGCATGAACTTTTGCAGATGAGCTGCTCTTAGCATTATTGCAATGCAGCCAACTCACCTTGTTTTTCTGAAAGCATACACCTTGCCCTACCTCTCAAGTATGCACCCACTTCCTCTACATAACATGTCTTCCTTTATTTTCCACTCTAAATACATCCAAATAAGTAAAGGATTACCCATATATGTCCAAAACTTCCCCCTTCACCTTTGCAACAATCATACACAAAGCAGAGTGGGAAAATGTTTTTGGTTTTTAGAGCTTTCAGATTTTCTCCTGGTCTCTTAAAAAAAACCCCACAAACAAATAACAACAACAAACTAAGACCTTCCAGAGTACTTCACAGCACTGTGAGAAACAGAAAACAGAAAACAAAGAATATCCCACTAGAATAATGGGACTCATGGAGCAATAAGCTGATATGTGAGGGATACTTGCACCCATCCCTTACTCTTCCACTTCTCATAAATCAAACCCTGGAGCAAGACTAAAAGGTAGTTAGACCTTTCTATTCTCTTTTCTCTCCAAACAATCCATGCTGTATTAAACATTTGTAGCATTTCAGGCAGAGACATTCATTCAGGAATACCAGCACTTGGCTGGAATTTCAGTAGCAGAAACAGCAATTTTCACATTACTGAGGACATTGACCTTAGTCCACGTGGTCCAGCTGAGTGTGCACACATGGACCATTTGGCTAGTCTGCCTATGTCCACTGACAATAATGTCTACCTTCAGCTCAGCAAATCTTGCTCACAAGAGAGTTCAAACAGGTCACTGTGCTCCTACAGAGTATATAAGCTTTGATGAATCTGCTTTTGCCCCCTCACAGGAATATGTTAAAAGAGAAAAAAAAAATATTACTAATTTAAGTCACTGAAAAGTCAGTTAAATAACAGAATGAAATTTGTTTGACTGGTTCCCATTTTCCTATTTCCTTCTAGTTTGTTTTTTTTAATTCTTAGTAATTTTACATCCTAGCAATAAAAATCTAAATACTTGTAATACCACCGCTGAGGTGAAAATACCCAGGTCTTATGATGTCTCTCCAGAGTAGTCCACATATAGGTTAATTTAACATAAAATAGCATGATGCCTTCCTTTTTTTCCCCTGTTCTTTCATTTTGAAATTATGACACCAGGCCAAGAACAAATCACACCACACACCAGTCATCACGTACAGATTTCCCAATTAGCTAAGAAATAGAAAAGTATTCCAGCTCCTGTTAACATAGGTTACTCAGCTCTGCATTGTCTTGCTTAGAGAAGAAGTATCTGTACAGTGAAAGCCAGAACAACCAGTTACAGTGCTCTGAACTGCCATCATCAGGAATTCATTCCTGTCACCACAACCCCATGGTAAAGGATATGATCTCCATTTCTCTGTTTTGCTGGTATTGCACCAATATTTACACTGCACAGAAATAATTGTCTTCAACACTGCCGGCAAAAACCTGACTTCTAGGGTTGTTCAAATGGGTCTATTAATTTGGGAAGATAGCCAAATTTTATTTTTAAAATTGTGAGGAGGTTGATTCTGACTCAAGGATAATAATTTTTTTCAGAGCAGTTTGCCTTCACTTCATGATCACAAGTGTCAGCAAAAGCATGCTGCGAGCTCAAAGGGAAAAGGCACCTTCCAAACATGTCACCAACATTAGCTCATGGCTTATGCAGGCAGCAAGGACTGTGCTGCAGCAGAGCTGGAGCTGTCAGGAGCTGGGCTTACCAGGGAAACTTTCAACTGCTGTGTGCTTTGGTAAAGTTATTTTCAAGTAGACCCAGAAAGTTCAGGGAACGTGATCTTCAGCTACTATGAACATGAATCAGCTTCATGTGACCATGTATTTCTCTTTCAAAAGAAGCAGCGCAGAGCAATTCTCCAATAAACGCACTAAAATCAGTTTGCAGCAGGTCTAAAGACAGTGGGAATCTTGTGCCTTTTCTCTCATGGCAGGTCACCACCAAGACCAAGAAGGCCTAAATTCTAATCTATTTCACAATGAAAATAATGTGTGAAACACACAGGATCTGGCCTCAGGTTGGATCAGCAAAAAGACAAACAGAAACTCAGTTACTACCCCATTAATCCTTATTACAGATGTTCCCAAGGAGAAAACCATTCCCTTAAATTTGCATTTCTGTGTTATCCTTTGCCCTTAGGTCAACTCAGTCTTGACTTTCAGCCACTGGTGTGTTCACTGAGGAATAGAAAGTTATGCCACTGACCCAGTCCTCTGCTGGAGTAATGAGAAAATCATGTTATATGTTATTGGTGGGGTTTTTTGTTAAATTGTGGCCCTTGCTATTCATTAACATTCAAGTGCTGAAAAGCCAATAAATTATTACCAAAAGGAAATATAAACAACTTTCTCTGAGGAAGCACTGTATATAGTAGGCTGGAACCTCCTTCAAGTTAATTGCAACACAGTTCACTAATGAAACTTTCCATCTATTAAATCTTAACAGGCATAACTATAAAAATGGCGCCAAGCCCTCTCTCATGCCTAGGAATGCCCCAGACAGCATCTGCAGAGACTTTCACACTTATTGTCTTTGCAGGGATTGTTAATTATCCAAGTAGCAGTGGTAACACACAACTAATCTCATAATGGGTGCAGAGTTTTCAAATTAATTTGCATACTGGAGCTGGCGGCAGGAAAGACTGTAGCAATGATACCTGCTTAGCAAAAAAAAGTCTGCAGACCTGCACCAAAATGCTCTGAAGTCAAAATGAATCATATTCTTTTCACTGAGCTAAGGACCAGGGCCAAGATGGGCAAGGATATCATCAACTCTTCAGTCAAGACCTGTTTTTTCCCTTTAAAGCAAAAATTATTTTCACCCCTTCAAAACAGTCAGAATTGCCAAAAGGTTAAATCTTCCCTGGCACATAGTACATTGCAGGAGCTACCTCTGCTTGTTCATGTCTATGTAGACCATCTCAACCCACCACTGCTTTTAATGTTGCACTTAGTTTCCTCCTCTCACCAACATTATTAGCTGGTCACATTGCTAAGTGACATCTGTGTTTCTCACCTGCAATGTTTATGCAAGATCTTCTGCCAGCTTACATCAGGATATTTTTAAGCTTTGCTTGTCTGCCACATTTTTTCAGCTCCTTATCCCATACTTAAAAAATAGTCTAAAGGGTAACCAAGAACATGTGGCTTCATCAGCCCCTGAATATTTCAGTGAGTGTTCCTTCCAAAAAAAGTGTTAAAACACTAAAAAAATTCTGTGTGTCCTGCTTGACTTGAGATTTGCTGTCCAGAGAGGAAAAAAACCATTCACTCTTTTCCTCTATTCAGTGAGACTATTGAAATATAAAAAAACAATTGAGTCATGTGGGATGTTCTTTCAAGGAGAAAGTAGCAGCATTTGTTTAAGTTTAGGGTCTGGACATAAATACTCTAAATAGTTCAGTATGTCAATGAGCCGTTTTCACATGGCATATTTTACATCAACTAGAGTGCCCACATTGATGCACCAAGTGAATAATCTCATTTATAATCTGATTTTCTTAAGTTGAAGCCAGGAAGAAAATTTAGCTCCAGTATGCGCTAGCACAACTCCTTGAAACTGAAGTGTGGATTAGCTGAATAAAACAAAGTGTAACTTTTGCCTTTTTTTTCCCCTCAATAGCATTACTGTTTCTCCTTTGACTCCTTGTACTAGAGAAGTCTAGATTGCCTTACCAGCTCAGTCTTTGAACATTGTTAATCAGGGATAAACAATCTTAAAATTTTCTTTGAAATACTATTTTTTTCCAGTGTATGTTAAAAGATGCATTGTGAAAACCAAAGCACTCCTGCCCCCCCACCTTAATTTGTGCTGTCCTAATTTAAGGAATTGGGTTCTATTGTCTTACACCAAAGAAATAAATATTCCATTATATTGCATGAGTTGTAGTAATACCAGGTTAGTTGCATGTGATACAGAAAGCATAAACAAGATTTCTAAATAAAAACTACACGTTGTTTTATTATCCATGCGCTATAATTGGCAAACACTAAAGTGTGTGGTTCTATGTAGTAAACTAACAAGACTTACTGAAAGAAAATAGCCTGCCACACAGATTTTTTTTTTTATTTTAAAAGTATACAGCATAAGGATTTACTTCAAAGCTTATTCAAATTGGAGAGGTTGTCTTAACTGCCTATATAAGTTCCTAATGTATTTTAGCACAACTTAGCCAGAGTGATGGCATAGTACCTAAAATGAAGAATTCCTGGCTCCCCTCACACACATTTAAAAAAAAAAAAAAAATCATGTTTTCCAAGTTTATATAAAGGGCAGTTGCCAAACATTTTGTTTCCTATTTAAAATAGGAAGCTTTAACTGAGCTTCAGCTTTTCATTTAGATGACTTACTTATATTAATAGAAATATTAATGCACAGCTATGCTTTTCCTTTGTATGAAATAATCCTAATTTCACAACAGCTAGGTGTCATATCCATAAAGCTAAACTGTTCTGGGAAAGGAATCAACTGCAGAAAGGAGGGCTGAAAAATCACAGGGGGAAAAAAAAAAAAAAATCCTATACTGCTTTATTTTAGTAACAGATTCTAACATTAGATGTCTTGAAATGCCTTTTGTATTTTTACTATGGCAAAAGGAGAGAGCCACTGTGTGTAGATCTCATAGTACTGAGAATTTCCCTGGGAGCATTTTGCAAGACAAGTCTTGGCAACACAGCAGCATCTTACTTCAGCAGCAAACACCAAGATGAACTATCAAGAGTTCACTAATGACTTCTGGATCTAGCAAACAATTTCTGTGGAAAACTACAGCGCTACACAAGAGCTGTTAGCTGAATTACATATGCAAGTGAAAGTCCTAAAGTCATTGTCAAGGTAGTCCACCTCTAAGATAAGTCCAGGCAAGCTGTGCTTGAGCATTATGTACTAGTATGACACTGAACTACCCATAACATTAGAGTATCCCCTTGTCAGGAGAGCTTTAAGTTACCAGCTTGGAATCAACATGGGTCCATGTAAGTCCAAATCAAATTGTATTCTGCCAAGGGTCACATCAAAATGCCAAAATCACTTTACTTAAGGCGTGTATACTTGAACAACTGTAAGATGGAGCATTTTCCTTTTTGAAGGTCAGCATAATTCTTTTATCTCATCACCTGAAATTAACCAAAATTAACAGATCAAGGCACTTTGACGACATCTGGTCAGAGCCAAGCTGCTGTGAGAAGCACGGCAGTCCCCAAGGCACAGGAAAGCACTTGTCTCTTGCTGTGAGACTTTCATGAGAGAAATTGGGAAGGAAAAATTACTGTTAGAAAATATAATAGTAATAATTTTTAAAATTTATATGCTATCCTCCAAATTTCTGTTGGTACTCTATCTTCTTCATTTCTGTTTTTCAGACTAAGTTTTTCCATGTCACAGCTGCCTTTGTTTTCTGCAGCTGTTACACAGCATAAGGCATATCTTTGGTAGTAAGTAATAAATTAAGACAAAAATTTAGTTTGAATTATTTTGAACATTTTTTCTCTCTCCACAAGATACTACGAAGGCATTCCATGCTGTATTTGGAACAGAGATACTATAAAGTGAGATGATAATTATGTGACATACTTCTATTCCTATTATCCCATTAACCAATTTTGAAGTATGGGCTTAAAGTAATGCTTATAAAGCTAATTCAGACGTGAGATTAATTTCACCTAAATTTCTACAGCCATTCAATTCTTCACACTACACAAATGCAAACACACCACTGCAACTCCACCAGCAGCTTACAAGTATCTTACTTTCATTCAACTTCATCCCTCTGGCAATTTTCTCTATTTAGCATCTTCTGTTTATACTTTTGTATTGTTTCATTTTTCTCAGAGGAGCAAATGAAAATGGTTTCTCATAATGATTACATCAAACAAAACAAAAATATAAGCACCAAAGTGTAACTTCACCAAGCTAGACTTTGGTGAAGGACTGCTGTATTTTTAAAACAGAATAAGTAAATTATTCTGAACCAGTGAAAGTACTTTTTTTTTTCAAATTTTATGCAAATTTTTTATCCCAGCCCCATTATATTCTCTGTTAAGACTGAGATGCTGCCTCTTTAAATATTCTGAATACTACAGGGAATACTATCATGATGAGAACAATTCTAAGTGTGAAGAGGCACCAATAACGGAATGCGTCAAAAAGCTCATACAGAAAGCCTACAACCATGCATTTGTTACTTAGATGTTTGTGTACCAAGGACCAAACAGAAAAGGAAATAATTTTACTTAGCCAAAACTATTCATAAGTACTTCAAACTTCAACTTTTCCTTGTTTTCTCTGTTAGAGTCCATACAATTATATATACACTTTTTTGTTGCACTTCATGACAGCTTCCCTGAATCTATGAATAACAGCAGGGTAGGATTTGAAAAAGTATATGCATAAGTTTAAGGAGAAAAAAAAAAAAAACTAGGATAAGACCATGGTGTTCAACCTTTACTGCATGATGGATGTAGAGCAGCTCTGCAGGAATTTATGAATACTGCATGCTAACTTGGTTACTGAAATGTTTATTGTATGACTATATTGAGTTAAATCAACAGGACTATTGAGGAAACAAGGAGAAATCACTCAGACTAAGCCACCCCAACATAACTTGTTAGAGCTATTAAGAAAAATGCCTAAAATATTTCCTGTGAAGATTCTGCCTCCTGGACACAGTAAGGATGTTAAGTCTTTCTGTCACACAAAGTCTTGACTGGAAGCAGAATAAGGGACACTCATTTTCTATGTGGTGGAAAAGTAAACTAGGAGTTGTTCACACCATAGACAGCTGACAAAGCATTTAGATTTGTCATGCTGCATTTGAGCCTTGAGATTGGTAAACTTATAGACAAAGTCGAGAGAAAGGTACAATGTTAAAGTTATAGACTTTTTTCCTTTTAATTTTTATTTTTTATATTTAAAGAACACCTAGGCATCGACAGTATATCATTAGAAAGTCTCTGCAACTAGAGGAGTAGAATTATGAATCCAGGTAGTTGTCCTGGCCTACTGTGCTGTTCTCATACAGGTCATTCTTGCCACGTTAAGTGAAAACATAACATTAACCAGTTATTCATATCAAATCAGAACTTAGAACTACAACAATGTGCTTTAAAATAAAAATCAACATTTACACTATTTTTGCTTCATTATTTTGTCTCACAAAACCCATACTTGTTTTAATTTTTTTAAAATCCATGTGTCAGCATTACTGTTGAAAAATTTGAGGATGTTTACTGCAGTACATGACACAGTAAACGAGACAACATTTGTATCTGAAATATATTGTGACTATTTAATTATAAAATACAGTATACTGAGAGCACAGTGTTTAAAAATGCTAACAAATTTGTATTCAGAAATAATTATTTTGAAGCTATATGGAAACCTTTCATTTCAGAGGATCATAGTTTTAGTCAGATCTTTGCCATTTATAGAAACCTTTTCTTAGTAGTGTCATTAGAATTTTTTTAAAATCATTAGGAATGATTTGTGCTCATCACTGTATAAGCAAGTTTTCATTCAAACAAAAAACCTTTAAGTACACTTAGCGCACATTCCTTTGCCAAAAATACAGAAAAGCAGTCCAAATAAGAACTAAAACTGCTGTCAATGCAGTTACCAAGCTTCTAATGCATACACTAGAAACACATGCACTAGATTAAGAATCCCATCAAAAAGACAAAAACAACACAGTACCCAGATGGGGTCCCAGTACTGATGGGCAGAACTAGCTGGGAGACACTCACTGGAAAGCTGTGCCTAGCCCATCCCATCCCCAGTTGCTAAAAGGTATCAAGGATAAATATGTGGCGATCTGCAAAGAACATTTCTAGTACAAGTTGTAATGGTTAGTAGTTTTCTGGGTAGCAGATATTCAGCTATTCATGCAAGTCACATCAGAGTTGGCCAATCTCACTATCATCCTCATCATTAACCAGTTATTCCTCACTTTTGGTTTTTGCAGGAATGGGAAAGACAGCATGACAGAGAATAATGGTTGCTCATTTCTGCTGAAACAGTTTATAGGCTAAGATACTAAAGGTCCCTCGCAATTCATTGGCCCATGAGGAACTGCATGAGGTGGAATCGCCCTTTTTATAGCCTCACAATGTATTTCTGTCCATGTTCTATCCTTTTTAAGAAATAAATTTACTTACATTTCATCAGGTGCAGAGTTGAAGAAATGTGTTTATTATTCAAGTTTCCATTATTACTGCCTGGATTGAACTATGAATCTTTTGCATGACAACTTGATCAGTTATCCACAACAAACCACTCTTGCTATCCTTATTCTCTGGGTGGTTACATTGACTTCTGGACAGGATGGCACCTTGAAACCAGTCTGGATGCAAAACTACAACAGACTCAGCAGTTTATCCACTAAGGCTTTTGTCAAGAGCATATGACAGGAAGGCTCCAAAACTGGTGTGGATGACACTGAGACAGACTTTAGATGACCCAGATATGATCCATAAGCAGCACAGAAGGCACAGAAGGAAGGTTCACCACCCTCCTGTGTGACACTGACAAGAGAGGCACTCAACATGGAAAACTTCAGATGACTGTTTGCAAGGTGTTGTTTGTGGGGCCTGAGAGAGTCTGGTACTTGTTCCCTCACACTCAGACCCAAGCAGCCGAATCTCATGACTTCCCAGACATTCTGAAAATGCTGTATATTTAATAGGGCTTGCAGAAAGACTAAGGGTTTGCTTCTCATATAAAGAAGGGATGAAAGGAACTTTCCTGGGGTTGTGCTGGCTCAATTCCTGTTTGATTGACTGCTCATGCTGTTGCATTGGTGGTTATTAGAGCTGGTAAAAAAACACTATTTCTGTCTCACAGGAATTTCCCATGCTTTGACATTTGTTTTCATTCTGAAACAGCATTAAAAATTTCCAAATAGTGAACATTTCCATGGAATGAGTGCTCCTAAAAATAAATTAAGAAATGTCATTGTGTGGGCATGCACGTGTATGAGCACATTCTCAGTCCAAAGGTTTGACCACTTTTCTCCCCTGAACAATCACAGGAGTTTACAAGAGATTTATTTTCAGATTCATCATATCACTATTCTATCTGATTGATCCTCCTGGGGAGGACCAGAGCCCAATGCTGAGCTGCCACCATGATGCTTACCCTTACCCCTGAGTTTACCTAGTTTGTTTAAGTTCTAGGTATCTTGGAAACAAAATAACTACTTTAAGATTTCTCCAGAAAATCCAGTAAGCACTGAGCTAGCAACACCTAGGTCCTACATCTCCCTTTTCTTACAATCCTTTTGTGGAATGCACTGAGATGAGGAAAGTAGAAGACTAAAAACTATGAATGTCAGTGTCTTCAGTTACGTGATCTTTTGGGGCTACAGACATCCCAGGCAATTCAGCAGTCTTTATCCCAGCTAATCTAATCCCACTTTTCTCTGCACAGCTAGTGACAAAACCAGCCTACTTTTACCCAGCATGGCTGACTTTCAAGAGGACCAAACAAGAACCAGCAATTGGCAGAAGTGGGCATATGGTGACCTACAAGGTCTGTTCAGCATGGTAATTATGGTCTCATTCTTTGTTATTTAAAAAAAAATAAATGTATAGTCTAAAATGGCCTACTATGTAGAATATAGCTACATGAGTCTCTCTTGGCTTAAAATAGTCTTTATGAAGTGCTGTGCTAGCAAAGAAATAATACTAGAAAAGAAATGTCAGATTTTGCTCTCACAATTGAAGAACAAAATCTAATAAGGGTGGTTGTCAGCTATTATGCTTTTGTACTGAAAAATTGTACAATCCTTTTAAGTTACATGTAATGATTTTACAGCCTTTTAACAAGAGGTTCACCACTGGGTAGTATTTTAACAGGGGAAACAGGACTGGTGCTGTATTTATTTATTTTAAACCAGCTGAATTCCCCAAGTTGCTCCTTGATTTAAGCCATGGTCTGTATTACAAACAGGAGAGATTATAATCAGCCGTGGTTTTGGTAAAACTCTCTTAAGTAATGATGATCCTACAGCATTCAGACAAGTCAGGGGTCAATATGACCTTATTTGCCTGTGTCTTTCATTAGGAACACTCTTTCTGCAGTACCATACTTCTGGTACCTCTGAATACACAGAGGATTCATGCTTCAGTTCTGCATGTATTAAGAATGCAGCCATAGCAACTACTAGCATTAATGAACTATTTGCTTATGCAGTAATAATTAACTTCCATTACATTACTTTGTGTGATTACTTTCTTAATTGCCTGAATTATGCATCCATTTAATATTTAATAACCATTCTCAGAAATCAGACACTGGTAAAAAAACAAATTGCTCACAGTTTCCTTGCAATAATTAAGCTCACAAGAATAAATGAAACCTTTTAAAAATGAATGCCTTGTGATTATATCCTTGCATATAGAACAAGATCCTAAATTAGCTATTTATTAAGTCTAAATTTAAGACCAAATAGTACATTTTTCACTTACGCCTTGGGAAATCAACCTATACAGTACCTGACATCACCAGCATAATTAAGTGCCATCTATTTACTTTGAGAGTCACGAATTCTGCATTAGTATTTAGAACATTCAGAAGTGTGTGTGGGGAAATCTTTTTAAATGCCTCCTTGGAAAAATAGCATCTTCTTTACCTGAGGTAGCTGCTTAGTTGTGCTTAAAGTACTGGAAAGATCTGTGAAGCGTAAATAGGCGTCTGATTGGGAGGGTTGGGAAGGAATTTTTTTTTTTTTTTTTTGGTCATGTTTTAATTTACATAAAAACAATGGAAATACAGTTATTCAGCCTGAGGTCAGGGTTACCAAACAGGATGGAATTCATTGTGTATATGAAAATAATGTTTACAATCAGAAACAAGCAGTGTGATCTACTTTTTTTTTTTTCTTTTATGTTGTCATCTGTCTCTCTCTGAGCCCTCATGCCCTGCTAGCACCCAAGCAAAGCCACATGCTGATTTGCAAAGTGATAATACCATTACGGTACTGCACATCAGCTTTGTTTCCCAGAGGTTTGCAATGAAGTCACTGGCTTAAACAAAACATGCAACTGTCCTATTGTATGTTGGTTTGTTGAACAGAGTCTACAGAGTCTACTGAGCTGGACGAGACAGACAACTGTTGTGAGGTTTTTTTGTTTTGTTTTGTGTTTTTTTCCTGAGTTGCATCTGCAAAATTGCCCTGCCATTCCACATTGGTTATGGCAGCCATGTACAGATGTGTTTATCTAAACCATGACACTGCTTGGCTGAAGCTACAGGGGCACAAGCATGTTACTTCTCCTTCCTACGCAAGCATACCACAAATAAAACATATAAAACAAAAAATATATTCTATGCATCCTGGAACAAAATACACCAAATTCAATTTAAAAAATAAAATTAAAACATCGAAGTGATTATTTGCCAACAGAGAGATGGAAGAGCAATGGCTGTTCTCCCCCTTGCCCATACAGGTGATCATTTTTGGCAAGATGAGCCTGGAGCTGCGGGGATCCAGGAAGGGAGGGAGCAATAGTGCTGGTTTGGGGTGTCAAGGAGCCAGCCATGGCTGCTAGCCTGAGTTCCCAAACTGAGGTAAATTGATGCCAATCTCACTGGCTGTTGTTACAGTGGGCAGCATCATTAGGATTTGCTTTTTAAATGATCTCTCAGCCTGTAAGTCTGAGAGCTGCTAGCAAGGCAAGGTTAGAAAGAAAATGATGGCAGCACGTTGATGCTTCACAGACCTCATGATAGTTTCCGTCTGTCATTATTTACATCTGACTAGATGCGTCATGTCAGCTACCTAGAAGGCACTTTAATATGAAGCTCTTGTTTTCCTCTGCTTTTTCACATCCAGACTGGGTACTATTATTTTTTTTGCATCACTACACTTAGGTGAAGCTTGCTTCAATCTCTCCATAATGACACACAAAGAAATAAAAATTGTTTATCTCGTGTTATTATACATGCTTCTATTCTAACAGACCTCTTTGACATCATTCACCAAATGGGTGAATTTAAATCAATAAGCAGACATCTATCAAAAGGTCAACTTAATTTTATTCTTTCAGCTTCTTTATCAATATTTTAAGCAAAACAATTTCTTCCTGTAGCTTTCAGTAAATAGTGCATTAGCTGCATTAGAGGATTGCAGCAGCAACTGATAGTTTCAATGGTTGATGGCATTTAGTAGTTCAATTAACATGTTATTAATACTGCTTTATAATGTGATGAGTTCTGTCAGAGTCAATGTAAATAAGGTTACAGCTATCAAGTATGTGTCAGTTTTGCCATTATACTACCGCTTGGCAATTCAGATTCAAAGGATGCATTGGCACTGGTTTGGGATGAAATGTGTAATTCACCCCTGAGTAACACAGCCAGCCCTGAATTTCCTTTTCTTACCTATGTACAATGGTGGTGGCTCAAACGATGGAGAAGGACCCAATCCTTTAAGCTTTCCTGCAGACAAAGCTGTTATTCAGAGACATACAGCATCTAAGAAGGCATTACTATCCTGAATAGGTTTGGTGGGCCAAAAATGCTCTTTAAAACCCATGCATCTGCCATATCCCAGGGAGCAAGTCAGTCACAATATTTTATACTATTTTTATGCCCAAAAATAGCAGTCCAATCACTCAGTGAACTGATTCTGATGAACAATTACATCAAGTTTATTATTTCTAATCCTTTAGCTCACTAATCTTACTCTTTTGTCTTCTCATTTTGTCGTATGTGAAATTAAGTTATGAGTTCTTTGCGTACCTTCATTTATATGGTCTGTGAAGGGTCTAGCACAGCTTTGGGTAAAGTAAAACAATTAATAGCTCAATATTGCCAAAAATTATTTTATAATGCTTGATCAGCTGGATTTTGCCCACTTACATTTGAATTTTATCAGTTAGAAAATACCTTAACCAGTTAATGTATATTCACATTGTATACACTATGAAGCTTTCTCACGGTTGCATGTTGTTTTCCTAAAAGTACAGATGGAAGGGTAAAATACTGTTTCATAGGTGTCTCACACTATAATCTTTAAAATTCAGTAGAGCAGCTAAGCTTCTGTAAGCTTTATTTATCCAAATAAAATTTTAAAGGTCACCAAGTTTTCTTACTATTCTTATCAGAGGGAAAAGTTTCTTCTTTTTTTTTTTTTCTTTTTTTTTAATAGGCAAATTGATGTAACCAGAACAAAAAGCATTCCTTCTTAATCTCTAAAATAACATTTACCTGGAGATGAGCTCCAGACAAGCAGAAGTTAATGCTTTCTTGAAGTTAGAGGTGCAGCTGAGTTACTCATTGAGCTAAATTGAACACATACATTATTTGCATTTTTCTACTTCTGGAAAACCCACACAGAAAACATTATTATTAGAGAGTTGCTGGATCTTTGACATTCTCTGTAAGAAATGTATTTAAAAGAATTTTAAGGTCAGAAAAAAAATATATATAAGTGGCTCACTCTGCATGGCTGTTCATTATTCATTATTTGTATAATTTGGTTTGTCACCCAAATTATAGGAATTATTTCTGTTGGGTGATATTAGCCCTGGAAAGACCAATTGGTTTGTCTCTGTGGATGGGACACTAATGGTTAATCCTTTGGTAAGCACAAAGTAGGTTGTTGGGCGGTTCCAGTTCTTTGTTTGTTTTAGGTTTGTTAAAGGTTTTGTTTGTTGGGGATTTTGTTTGTTTGTTTTCTGGAATAGCCTACAGGTTCTGATTGAGCTGTGTAAGAAGTAGCTTAGCATCCCTCTGATTCTCCCCAGAACTGTAAACGCAGGGTAAAGGAGCACTGGGGTTTTTATGGACAGAGTGAAAAGTTTTCATAGAAATTAAATCTGTCTTCCAACACTGGCACTTAAAGTGTGAAAAGAGAGGTTATAAATTAAACCCTGTAGATGACAAACTGTGCTTACTATCTGCAAGACTATTGCACAAAAAGCTCCCCTATATGTAGTTTATGATGACTGTCTTTACATTTCTTGTAAAGAATATTTCACCTCTTTACTGATGAGATCAGAATAAGACTAATACAGTAAGACAGCTTTCTCCTCATGTTTGTCATATGACATGCAATGCACAACCCCAGTGTATTTGGGGCATATCAGTTACAATTACTGAAGGACATGAGAAAACAGGGCACCAAGTGACAGCTCTGGACGTTCCCTAAAGTAATAGTATAAAGCTGCAGATCATAGCTNTTTTTTTTTTTTTTGGGGGGGGTTTTTTTATTTTTTTTTTTTTTTTTTTTTTTTTTTTTAGAAATTCCGCCATTAAAAGGGTGTGAACTGTGCTGTTTAATTCTCAGGATTTCAAGACTGCACAAGACACTGATGGTGATTGACGCCAGGTCCCCACAAGCGCTATCACTAGAAAAAGTGGTTCTGTGTGACACAGAATGGGCCCTTTTCTAAAGCAGAAAACAAAGTGTTTGGCACACTGCTCCTGTATTTTCCACTTAACCTGAAATTCATGCTTGGCTGAAATGAGAGTTAACTGACAGACACTGTTAGAAAACTGCTAGGTGATAAAAATTTATTAAAACCTATATTTGACATTTAAGGTCTGAGACCCTTCTAAATCAAGTAGTTTCTTTTGTTCAGCTTTGCAGGTTTTGAAATCCAGATGTGGAGGTTCTCCACGTTTTTACCATTTCCGTATGATAAACATATCGCTCAAGTTTTTCAGCATCTCCTACACTGGAAATTTATAGATTATTACCGCTACCGATACTTAATATTTGTAAATTCATCCGTAGTTCAAAAATGCGTTAGTAGTGTTCTCTTAAAATTGGACAAAACTGTTATCGTCAGCAGCCGAAGCCGGCAGCCCTCGGGAGTGAGCAGTGAGCAGTAGGTGGCAGTCAAGGCACTGAACTATTTCCATAGTCCTCCAACATTGCATCATTATTAGGAGGACTGTGAGAACAGTATCTTTTTTTAGTTTTAAAGGTATCATTCTGGAAACGATCTTTTCCGAGGCCTCAGGCTGTAGAAGCAGTAAAGGATAGTAATGTGTTTCAGATTAAGAGCATGAGAAGCCCGTAAACTCAGTTGCCTGACTGATTTTGAGTTCCAGTTTTGTCTGGTTCTCAGGTTTTGGGGGAGCGTTTCTTAAACTTATGGGAAGGTTCTTATGATGTGAAGAGGCGCCATAACTGTCCAGAACTGTTCTGCGTGTGGAGATTAATTCCTACACAGAACAGAGACAGTATTCTCCCAGACGGGGCACAGCTGGGTCAGCAGATTTGTCCGCATGTAGATTATTGGGTTAAAGCCAGAGCACAGGCTTCTCAGGCAGATAAAAAAGAAAAGGCACTTAATTAATGTTTCATTTCCCTTTCCACAGTGCATACAGCGAGACTAGCAATTTAACATCATTTCAATCTTTTTCTTCCTATTGAAGTGGCAAATATCGTTAAACATAAGTGTCTAGCATCCAGAAAAAGTTACACAGCAGCACAGATATGTCACACTCACAGCAGGACTATTAATCAGAGAGCCACACAATCTTAGGACTCACAATATATATCCTAATGGGTCACCATCAGTAAGTTTTCCAGTAAGACCAGTAAGGTGTCTTCTACATCAACATACAGCAATACTCAAATGACAGATGATACCAATATTTGGATTCGTACTTCATAAAATATTGACAGTTTATTTTACCTTATTCATCAATCTATGAATAAACCAGAACTAAATTAAGATAAGCAAAAGACCATTTCTAATTCCTAGAGCCAGAAAACAGTGGGTCTCTAGTTAGTTTTTAAAGTACTGAAATTATGCCACTAACAGCCCTCCCCACCCCACTTCCAGTTCCTCAAGAATTTCATTTCTACAAGGATATCTTTCATGTTATTTGTTCCAGGTTTAAGGAACTGCAAGAGAGAAGAGTAAGGTAAAGAGGAGAGACAGTGCATTAATATTTCTCTTTCAGATGGGTCATTCAGGGTCCTTCACCTTGGGGTAACTTTTGTAAGTTTAAATTTATTCTTACAGGGATGCAAAATATCTTTGGGAAATTTTTTTTTTTTTTTTTTTTCCCTCCCTAAGTTTCCTGAGACAATAGCTGAAGTTAGAAAGAAGTGTTATGAGTTTTGCAAGCACAGAGGTGACCTAACTCCATACCTGTTAATATGCACATGTCATTCAACAGAATCATCTTAAGAACAGAAGAAAACCTGACTTTTTACAGTAACTAAGGCTTTGAGCTGCGACTTCTGCCACATGATCTTTAACTCGATGTAACACAGCAACACTGCAAACAAAGTGTTGGGCCTGGACAATGATATCTAAACTGTCATTCAGAGTTATCTTTCCACAAGGATAGATACAAATTTAATATTTCAGAGCTTTAACTGATTAAAGGGCTAACTGAGGATGCCCTCCACATTTTAGAAATATTAGAAATATTTCATCAAAAGGTCATGCTGCCCTTGCTCAACAGATAGAATAAAAATCCATAAATTAGTTGCATGATTTGTACAGTGGAATATAGTGATAGCACAAAGCAGAGCCTCGGGAAACTATTACCTTCTTTGTGCTGGGGAATTTGAAGAAAAAACTTCTACTACTGTAGAGTAATAGTCCTTATTACAGAAATAAAGACATATTAGCAGTGTTTGTTCTTTCAGTTATGTAGTTTTCTTTCCGATTTATTTAGAGATGTGACATTTCCAAACCTCAGAATGAAAATTCTGAAACCTGAATAGGATTAACTTTGTAAGAAAACGACTGAAGCCACAAACTCGAATCACTGTCTTTAAAATAGTGCCATGAACTGCTCAATAAGAACTGATACATCCAACCTCTTTCTATTAATGCTGGTTGCAGCCTTCTACTGCTCCTGAAAGACAGTCAGGGACCATTAGATGGGAACAACAACTATCTTTGAATTGAACTAAAATCAATATCCAGAATGATACTCAGTCTTCTGCTGACAATTCTCATCTGATGGCAAGTCTACCAATATTTCCAATTAAGTTGATCCAAATTCTGACTCAGGGAACCCTTGTATCTTATTCTAATAGAGAGTGGGAAACTAGCAAAGGAAAGTGAAACTCCTGATAATTTATCTTCATTGTCTTCAGTAGTAAAAAAGGCATCTCACGATTGTCCAGTATCTGAGTAATAATTCCTTTGTGAGATCAGCTTACACTTGAAAGCCTGAAAAACCTGTGATTCTAGGAGCATATATAGAAAGATCATGGGGCAGGAGTATCCAGAACCACACAGGACTGTTAACTTGGACCCCAGAGCATCAGCATGACTGAATAACTCTGAGCATGCAGCACTCCGGGGTCCTGAAATTAGATGCAGGCTTAACCTGATTAGACATCTCTGTGTAAATCTCTTCACCCTTAGCTGCCTGCCTTCCAAATCTCCAGCTGAAAACCCTCCATTAGCTACTTAGAACGGTTCAACACTTATCAGATGTCTCTGCTGGGAAGTACTGAAGTGGGCAGACCCCTTTTACAGTTGCCAATCTTTTCTCCTACAAATACTCAATTTATCTCTACTGGTCCTACTATTTCTTATCCATGTTTCTGGGGGGAAAAAAAATGAAACCACGATGGGATGCATTCAGACCTTGCTTTGCAAAGCATACTAAGTATTTGAGATTAATATATGTAAAATTTTTTAAAATCACATTTCTTTGGCCACACAGCAAAATCAAACTAATGACATCACCAAAACCCATTAGAAATGCTAGCTGACAAAGTCCAAGAGATGGTACTATCCTTACAGTAGCAACCACTGTGAATTAATTAAAACATCTTTGAAAAACAGGCAACTAGAGGTATGCAGACTTGCAGAAACACCACACACCATGTAGCAGATTAGATTGCTCCAGCAACACAATGTCTTGTAGTCAAGGGCCCAAAACTGAACATAGTATTTGGTGTGTGACTTCACCAGTGCAAACAGAGGGGCACAATCACTTCCCTATTCTTGCTTTCCACAAGACAGGATTCTGGTGCCCTTCTTGGCCACCTGAGAACATTGCTGGCTCAGGTTCAGATAGCTGTCAGCCAGCATACCCAAGTCCTTTCCTGCCAGGCAACTTTCCAGCCACTGTGCCCCAAGCCTGTAGTGCTGCATGGGGTTTTTGCAACCCAGGTGAGAAAACCCTAGCCCTTGGCCTGTTAAACCTGGCCTCATCCCATCAATCCATCCTGTTCAGATCCCTTTGAGCCTTCCTACCCTTAAGAAGATCAAAACTCCCACACAACTTGTCATCCAGAAACTTACTGAGGGAGCACTCAATCCCCTTGCCCAGGACATTGATAAAGACATTAAAGAGATCTGGCCCAAATTCTGAGCCCTGTCAAACACCACTAGATAATGGCCACAAACTGGATTTAAATCCATTCTCCACCACTCTCTGGGCCAAGCCATCCATCCAGTTTTTTTAACTAGCGAAATGTCTATCCATCCAAGCCATAAGCAGACAGTTTTGCCAGGAGGGTGCTGTGGTAGACAGCGTCAAATGCTTTACTAAAGTCCAAGTAAATTGTATCTACAGCCTTTTACTCATCCATTAAGTTATCATCTCTCCTCAGTCTTAGAAGATGAGAAAAGCTAATTTAATTCATAAAATAAAGCACAGTTTTGTTGGATTTACAAATCATCATTCATAGTGCAAAACAGGTTTTCTGCATATTTGTTACAGCTTTGGTTCTTTGTGATACACACCTGTAGGTTGCAGGCCAGAGTGTCACTGAGCCAGCTGTCTGCACCAACAGCTCAGAGCAATAGGGATATTACAGGGGTGGTCAGTATTGCCCAGAGAGAACATAACCTGCTACATAGGGCAGATTAGCTATTATGTTACCAACTAGTTTGCAAAGAGTATATGTCACAGGTATATCACACATGGAGAAAAACATTAGGTTTAAGCATGGCATTCTGCTACAGGTCTAGTGTCTTTCTGTGGACTAAAACAATAGGAGAAATTGTTTACCATCCCATGTAGGAATGTTTGTTCATTCTTGCAATCGCTTTTGCTACACATCTGTCCTCTCCAGGCTATGGTAACAGGTTTTTAACAAGCAAACCTGCAATTCAAGATGTGGGAAAAAATCCTTCTCTTGGAGGGCAAAGTAGAGGAAGCAGTCCTCAGGCTTCCAGAAGAACACTTTTCTCTTTCCGTCAGACAGACTCAGGAATTTTAAATCAACTTAGGTTCTAAAAACTGCTTTATTAGTTTTCTTTCAAATGCCAACTTAAGTTCTTTTAGGACATATAAGACATGCTACAGCAGTTAATTTTTAAAGCAACTAACTGGGCCACACTTGCATCAAGCTCAGCCTGAACACCTAACATCTACTCCCCACATGAGATCAGCGACATCGTTTTCTCTTTCATAATCAATTACCCCAAGAGCTTTACTGAATTCAGTATTTATCTATTTTATAGAATGAATCATAGAATTATAGAATGGTTTAGCTTGGAACAGACCTCAAAGATCATCCAGTTCCAAACCCCCGCCATAGGCAGGGACACCTCCCACTAGATCAGGTCGCTCAAAGCCTCATCCAATCTGGGCCTGAACACCTCCAGGGAGAGAGCAGCCACAACCTCCCTGGGCAACCTGTTCCAGTGTCTCACCACCCTCGCTGTGAAGAACTTCCGCCTAACATCCCGTTTAAATCTCCTGTCTTCCTGTTTAAATCCATTACCTCTCATTCTGTCATAACAAGACCTTGTGAATAGTCCCTTCCTAGCCATCCTGTAGGCCCCTTTCAGATACTGGAAGGCTACTATAAGGTCTCCTCCAAGCCTCCTCTTCTCCAGGCTGAAGAGACCCAACTCTCTCAGCCTGTCCTCATAGCAGAGCTGCTCCAGCCCTCTGAGCATCTTCAT
>VWZI01017161.1:128715-144829 GCA_013396835.1 Psilopogon haemacephalus | reverse complement strand
GGGACAGAGTCAAACACCTTACTCAGGTCCAGGTAGATGACATCAGTTGCCCTGAACTTGTCCACTGCTGCTGTGACTTCATCCTAAAAAGCCACCAAATTTGTTAGGCATGATTTGCCCTTGGTGAAGCCATTGCTGCTTACCACCAATCACCTCTGCTTTGTTTCCATTTGTATTAGCACAGCCTTCAGGAGGATCTGCTCCATGGTCTTGCCAGGCACAGAGGTGAGGCTGACTGCTCTGTAGTTCCCAGGCTCATTCTTTTTCCCCTTCTTGAAGATGGGTGTTATGTTTGCCCTCTTCCAGTCAGCAGGAACTTCACCAGTCTGCCGTCACCTTTCAAATACGATGGACAGTGGTTTGGCAACTTCACCTGCCAGTCCCCTCAGGACCCGTGGGTGGATCTCATCAGGCCTCATGGACTTGTTCAGATGCCTTAGGTGCTGACAAATATGATCTTCAATTATAGTGGGCAGATCTTCCTTCTCCCAGTCCTTACTTTTGCCCTCTGTGGCTGGAGCCCTTGCTGCTGAAGACTGAGGCAAAGAAGTCATTGAGCACCTCAGCCTTATCCATATCCCTTATCACCAGCTTTCCTTGTTGGTGAGGACTAGGTCCAGCACAGCACCATTTCTTGTGGGTTCATCTACCACTTGGAGGAGGAAGTTGTCATCAATGCATTCCAGGAACCTCTTAGATTGCTGCTGCTGTGCTGTGTTGTCCTTCCAACAGATGTCAGGGTGGTTGAAATCCCCCATGAGGACCAGGGCCAGTAAGCATGAAGCTTCTCCTATTTGTTTGTAAAGGGCCTCATCTGCTTTGCCTTCCTGATCAGGAGGTCTGTAGCAGACTTGTACTATGATGTTCCCTTCCTATACCTTCCCTTTAACCTTTACCTACATGCTCTCTATTTTGGCATTGCACATCCCCAGGCTGAGCTCAGTGGATTCCAGTTTATCACTGACGTAGAAGACAACACCCCCTCTCCTTCTCCCCTGCCTGTCCCTCCTGAAGAGCCGTCTATCCCTACACTCCAGTCATGAGATCCAGTAGAACACTGATTTGGAGGATTCTATAATATTCCAAAAACTAATAGAAGAATTCAAGAAAACTCTTTACTCATTCCAGTTAACTTCACATGCTTAATATAATTAGCTCTTGTGCACATTTCCTTTGCTTCCTCTATATATTCTTAGAATTGTCATCATCATAATCACTACACCTGCTATAATACTACTCTGTTGTCCTCATTCATAACACCTTTCCCTTCAGTCCCAAGCAGCACTGTCCAAGTTAAACACCTTGGAAGACAGGCAAGTAAAGGAGTATGTGATCCGCTACTCTTCCATAATATTCCATTTATTGGAATTGATTGAGGAATACTTTCTCTTTCTAATTGGATGACTGTATGGTGAAATTAATGTTTATGTAAAGTAATATATGCTGCAGTAAATATAAATAAAGAACTGACTTTAGGAAAAGTTTAAATGCAGGAGGAAAGATTATTTTTTCCAAACTTTATAACTGTATTGGAAGAGACCTGTGAATATTTACATGTATAACTTCAAAGGTTATTTGAAATCCTTGAATAATTCTAAAATTCAAAAGGCATACATTTCCTGCTACTAACATATGCTCAGATTCCAGCATCGATCACATTTGAATTTGCACTATAAGCACTTTTTGACACATTAATATGATCAACTTACATATGAGCAGAACAATTGCCTTGCTGTGTTATCAAAGTCTAACTCTTTTTTCTGTAGTAATCTTTGCATTCAGTATTGGACAAAGATCGAAATCCAATTGGTATGCAGTTGCCTGCATGTATGCAGTCCATAGATTTCTCACAGGGCTCAAATAGTCTGTAGACTCTGACCTCCTCAAATCTACTGATCAGTCTCAGAAACCAAAAGTGGATACAGAGGAAAGCACAGGACAAACATACTGTATTTCTAACATAAAGCCCCTCCAGTTTCCATCACTTTTTCAGGGGATCTCTCAAGCTTTATGTGGCTTCTGCATCTAGCAATTGTTGACCAGGAATTTCATTCAACTATTTGCACACCTTTGGTAAAGTGCATTTTTCACTCTGGAAGATATTTCTTCCTATTCCAAACCAATTTTTTACAGGCTTCATTCAATGTACCTTAGCTCTTGTTCTGAAGGAGGCAATGAAAGTTCCATCCCTCTCCATCCTTTCAGTTTTGTCAACCCTATCGTTACCACCCTCAGCTTTTTCCCAGACAAGAGGCCCAGCCTACTAAGTCCTTTGTATGCATTTTCCTTTCTCTCTTCTGAATCTTCCTCATCCTAATGCATCCTCATTGAAATGAGCAAGTCAGGCCAATGTACAATATCCAAGGTACAGGTGAACCACAGATTTATATGGCAGTATAATGATGTTATCTCTTTTGTTCTCTGGTCCTTTCCTCATAATTTCTAAAATTTGATTTGCTTTTTAGCCTGCTGCTGAGTATAGGCTGATGTTTCCGTAGAACTATCCATCATAACCCAAGGTCTCACTCCTGAGTGGCAACAGACAGCTCAGAGCCAATCATTTTATATGTGAAGCTAGGATTTTTTTTTCCCCCACACACATCACCTCACATTTATCTACACTGAATTTCATCTACTATTTTATTGCCCAGTCACAGAGTCTGTTCAGGTCCTTGTGTAATTCTTCACAGTCTACCTTCACCCTCACTACCTTGAATAATTGTATATCAACAGCAAAGTTAGTCACCTTACTGCTCTCTCCCTTCTCAAGCCCATATATATGTGCATGTCTATAAACAGCAGAGAGTCCATGGGACATCAGTGGCAAACCCCACCTACTGCAATAACCAAGCACTTACTTCATCTGCCTCCTTAATTTTGAATAATAATCTGTGCAAGGACCTCCCCTCCTTATCCTAAGGCTTCTTAATTTCCTTAATGGCTTAGGTAAGAGAGATTGTTTAGAAGTTTGGAATTTCAGGTAGAAGATATCAACTGAATCACATTAGGCTTATTGACCCCTTCACAGGACTCCAAAACCTTTTCTTCCTTGAATACCAATCCACAGAAAAATAACAGTACTTCAAAACCGTTTCTTTGTTTTCCAGGGGAGCTTTATTCTGAGACATTAGAGACCACACTAACCAGATGAAAGAGAAGAAGCAGAAAAGCCAGTTTACTCTTCAGCTCTGGGACTGAAATTTGGAGTCTGATCAGGCAGCCTGACTGCTGCAATTATCCATTTCCTAAACTACAACAAACAGTCCAGTGAATGATGAAATTAATCCGGTCGAGTTTTCAAACAATTTACTTTTGACCAACTTTGGTGCCTGGTAGGATTGAGAGTTCCATTGGCCTCATGTTTCTTATATCCAGTGACCCACTGCAAAACCAGCAGAAATGAACATGATAAAGCTGCCCAACAGACACAAAAGCTATTCACTTATCTGAGCAGCACCATTTCCAAATAGCTGAAGGAGGGGCAGAAGGACACAAAGGCAGTCATTCTATAAGCCTTCTTTATCATGAGAAATGAGTTAAACACGAAGATAAACAAATACCTTAGTGACACTAGAAGTTATTCAGACATTTCTAATATACACTGGATTCGCGCAGAAACAGCCTATGAAGATTCAATTATTTTTACTCATATATCCCAGTTTGGCTGTAAACCAACAGCAATGTAGTTTACATTGGATAAACATTAAGGGCTTTTACAACTTGGGCTTTGGAGCTCAAACTGATTGGCAAGCCTTCTCGCCCATGCAGTCTCACTTAGGTTAAACCACACTTTGTCATGCCAGACTAAATGAAGCAGTGTCTCATTGTTAAAGGCACCTGTTCGCAATTGTATGTGGCTACACCAGTTTTTCCACATCTTTCTTTCAGAAGTCTTTCTTAAAGAATGTTCTGCTTTCTTGCAAGGTAAGCTTGTAATTTTAACCCAGCCACAGCATGGAAAAAGAACCATAAGTTTACTTTGAAGAGAATATTGGCAGGGAAAAGGAATACAGGATCAGAGTGTGGGCAGTGAGATATACAGGGCTGACTTCCAATTATCTATTCCATACCCGTTGGTTTTTTATTTGGCTTTGGTTTGGGGCTTTTCCTTTTGTTTGGTTGGGTTGTTTGAGGTTGGGTAGGGTTTTTTGTGGGTTTTTTTAAGTTGGTTGGTTAGGGGGTTTTTTGAGCATTCTTACAGTTGTCTAACCTGACCCTTTTTCTACAATAGTGAAGTTAATCACGGGACACCTTGCATTGCCTCTGCACCCACGTCCCTTCATCTTGACTGGAGAAATACATCTAACGAGCTGCAGGGGCGCATCTGACCTGGCTATTAGGATCGACCACTACACAGCCACTTTCTGCTGAACATCTCTGGGGAACTGCAGAAGCAATGCAAAAAAGAGAGTAGGACAGGAAAAAGCTGGTCGTGTGTTTCTATGTGATCTTGGAAGAGGTGAAGCAGCAGTTTTATAAAGTGACAACAATTTTTTTACATTTCATGTGTGAATAATTTGAACTTCAGAATTAAAGAGAATGAAGAATTCATTCCACACACTCAGAATGGTTTGCCCAATTTTGACATTCAAGCATAGAGTAACGTTAGGAGGTAAAATAAATTAAGGGCATTTATGCTCTGACGACTCTACTTGGTAGTCATAGAAGGACATCATGAGAATTGTTTGTATGCCAAGTGGTATAGAGTTTGCTGCTGCATGAAGAGGACTGTGTACCTCTGCATTATCAGAAGAAAATACCCCACTACTAACCATAAAACTGAGGTTAAAAATGCCAGAGCTAGCTGCTTAAATTAGACTTGTTCTACAAATATTCTCTATACACTTCCAAATTCAACCCAGTTTCACTTCTGAGAATCTGGACAGTGCAATTTAAAAGCCTGATTACAGATTTTAAAGCCTCTTTTTAAGCACTCAGATTTAAAACTTGCAGCCTTATTTACTGAGGATGGAAAATAAAGGAAGTAAAATACCTTGAAGACAATGCTGTGGAAGATATTAAGCTGCTTGCTTGTAAATCTCACAGTATGATACTGTTCATGCAGTGAGAGAATACAGTTCTTACCTTCAAACAAGCACTTAAAACTACAACACTTGAAGGAAACTAGAAAGATTAACTTACTGACTTGGTAATTGCCCGGACATTTTTTCAAAAAGCAGACTGAATCACAGATAATAACTAAGTCCATTCTCCCACATGTATGAGCACTAGCAGCAGAAAAAAAATATTCCAAATCATATGAGGACAGATTTCTGGATTAATAAGTGGTGAGGTTTATGTATTTTGAAGGCATAAAAACCTTTGCAAATGAAAGTCTGAAAGAAAAATACATGTCCTTAAAATGATGAGGTTTTGTTTGTTTTGTTTTGTTTTACGGTAGGAGAATGAGCTGAGAGTAAGTTTTTTCGTCCTCATCCTTCCTTTTTGGAGTTGGACATATTCAGTGTTTCCAGGGCAAGGAAACACAGACACACAAACCCAAAAGCAGCCTGGCCCAGTATGTATTTACTTCCATTCCCTGATCAGCCATATAACTTCATCCCAGGACACATACCATCAGAGATTACCAATGCATCTCTAGTTTAGCAGAAATTAATAGTGAGAAGGAACTGCAGTCTTTCACCCATACAAACATCAATGGAAACAAACTCTAGTCCTTTTGTAGCAGCATGAACAGAAGAATTAACAAATAAATCCTTATATAAACAAATACATTTCAGTCAATCACTTGTAAGATATGCAACAGCAGCTCACTAAGTTGAAATCAGTACTTGTGTTTTGTAAGCCAGCTACAGATTAATACATTTTTGTGTGTAAGTAACAGAGCAAAGAGAAAACCCAGCATTGAATTATTTTCTTTCTGACCACATCATCACCAGTTACATCTGCCTCTCTCCTTTTTGCCTTCTTTGAAGACTGATCCCTACCTCTGCTGCCAAAATGGCCTTTGGCAGCAAAACACAATAGAGTTACATTTACTGATAGCCCTATACGAGTCACCACAGACATGAACATTATCTCTCCCAGACACTACAGCTGTTTCTGGGTTATCTGGGCTACAAAAATACTATGTTTGAGAAGACTGTGCTTGCACCTTTCAAAGAGTTTGAAACCCCCATAACCGACCAGTGAATTTTAGTGTTACAGTCATGGCCTTTGCCTGATGCAAGAATAAAACCAGTGATTTGCATCCCAGAGTCTGTTTTGGCTCTTTTCCTCCAATACCATAATAGTTTTTTTTCAAACAGGTGACTTTCATTAAGTCTCAAAAGTTAGTCAAACAAGAGCCTCTGGATTAGAAAATATAATTTTCCTAAAATTTCAGCTATGGAATTTAGTGCTGCGGGATTCAAATGAAAAGCTCATCTTAACTCTCTGGCAGTAGAAGAGCAAGTTTTGACTGATTTAATTTTCATGCAATAAGATTTCCACTCTTCTTACCACAGAATCACAGAATTGTGAGGATTGGAAGGGACCTCAAGGATTGTCTAGTTCCAACCCCCCTGCCATGACTAGGGACACTTTCCACTAGATCGGGCTGATCAAAGCCACATCCAGCCTGACCTTAAAAACTTCTAGGGATGGGGCTTCCACGACCTCTTTGGGCAACCTGTTCCAGTGTCTCACCACCCTCATGGTGAAAAACTTCTTCCTAATGTCTAATCTAAGTCTACTTTCCTCTAGCCTGGATCCATTCCCCTCCCAGTGCTACCACTCCCTGACACCCTAAAAAGTCCCTCATCAGCTTTCTTGTAGGTCTCCTTCAGATACTGGAAGGCCACAATAAGGTCTCGTCAGAGTCTTCTCTTCTCCAAGCTGAACAATCCAAATTTTCTCAGCCTGTCCTCATAGAAGAGGTGCTCCAGCCCCCTGATAATCTTCATGGGTCTTCTCTGGACATGTTCCAGCATGATGATATATTTCTTGTACTAGGGGCTCCAGAACTGGACACAGTACTCCAGGAGAGGTCTCACGAGAGCAGTGTAGAGGGGGAGAATCACCTCTCTCGTCCTGTTGGCCACACTTTTGATGCAGCCCAGGATACAGTTGGCTTTCTGGGCTGCAAGTGCACACTGATAGCTCATATTTAGCTTCTCCTCCACCATTATCCCCAAGTCTTTTTCTTTGGGGATGCTCTCAAGCCAGTCACTGTCCAGCCTATATCAGTGTCTGGAATTGCCAACACCCAGATACAGGACCCGTTGCTTGCTCTTGTTTAACCTGATGAGGTTGGCATGGGATCACATCTCCAGCCTGTCAAAATCCCTCTGTGTGGCATCCCTTCCCTCCATCTCGTCAGCTGCACCACACAGCTTCTAGTCATCAGCAAATTTGCTGAAGGTACACTCAATGCCACTGTCCATGTCGCCAACAAAGGTGTCTACCTCATACAAGTATGTGCAAACTCAAAGAAAATAAGCTATTTCCTCTACAGTCTTGAAAGAAAAGGAGAGAAAGGACAGGGGAAAAAACATTAAACTAACTTGATTTAATGCTAGAAGGCTAGGGACCCACATATCAACTTAAGCCAACAGTTTAGTAACACAGATGGTAACAATAATATCATAACAGAGATTAAGCTGGTTTTCACCAAGTCAGAATCTTGGTGTCTCACTACAAGCTTGCTATGGTCAGTTTTAGTTTTTTAGCCATCAAAACACACATGTGTATAAGTAGGCATGACTTAAAATAGCCTATGCTAGTCAAGTACAATAGCCAGGATCCAGCAAATTAAAAGTAACTTGAAGGCTTTTTTTCCTCTTTGTTTTTACTGTTTATTGTGACAGTCAGTCATAAATCATGTGGTTCATGTAGGTGACCGTGTCACCCATCCAACAACGAATTATTATCTTCTCTCAGATGAGCTGGTGATCAATAAGACAGGAGCTAAAACCAGCCAATGAACCAGAAGTTTCTCTTTCTACATCATATTGCTCTAATTTTCCAAAGTGGCTGCATGTCATGAACAGTGCACAGTTTCCACAAAGAGTACCAAAGAGCAAGAACTATCATTTTGAAAACCACAAGAGGAAATTTTATAAAGCATCTTCACTCATATTTAGTCGTAGGATTATGCAACAGCTACAAGTCTAGTACTCAGTGTGAACTCATCCTTTATAAGCAAAATTGCAGGCAAATCCTTTTTGTGCAAGGTATTCAAGCTAATATTTTCATATGTGATGGAGCTGTTAGAAGAGCATCAGCATAATATCCACTAATAGTGAATATCCCAATTTCAGATTTCTAATCCTTTCTTTAAAATGTATTTCAAGAATCTAAATGTTCCCAAATGCAATGAGTATGCATAACCTGGATCAGCCAGGTCTGATTGTCACTAACTTGTACACGCTCATATTCCTGCCTTCTTGGAAAATGAAAACCGTTTTGGCTTGCTCTACTCAATACTGAAAATTTCACAACACAATGGGAACTAGAAGTGACAGAAAAATCCACAGCAACTCAAGAAGACGACAAAACATTGTTTAACTTCATAGTTGCTATAGAAATTTATATTAGTGATCCTGAAGATCATTCTTATGTCTATTCAGATTTAATTTAAGTGCCCCATTTAAATGTTTTTGTTGGTTCTATTTAGAAAGATTTTTGTAGTTAATACCAAAAAGTTTTACCTCTTTCAGCTTGTGTCTCTCTACAGGTATCAAAAGATGCAGGGCCTGTGTAAGAACTAATGAACTTTCATAGGGATTACTCACTGTGGACAATGACAGTGACTCTGAAAAATAGCAACAGATGTCATGAGGTATGGTCCAGTTTGCAGAATCCTAAAGTGATGCATCATTTAAATTTATTATATTTTTATGTTGAAATAATTTTAAGAAAACAGTATGCTGCGTGAACACTTTTGCCCCATGTTTTTTTCCTGGCAGTATTTATATTTTTTAAATCCAAATAAACAAGGAGGCATAAGTGTAGAGGTGAGAGGGTTTTAAGTACTTCAGTCATGCTTAAACTATTGAAAGTTTTACATTTCCTTTCAAGATTTGAGATTCTGTATTCTCAAATCCCTGCAGCTAGAATGACTATAATGGTTCTGTCTAGATTCAGCACTCCAGCAGATGTTGAAGTTACTTTGGCAAAGAGAACTGGTTTGTCTTGATACACAGCAAATGGCAACTGCACCTTTTACATGGTAGACATTATAAAAATAAAGGCTTGCAATACAAGAAAATTTATGTAAAATCAGTAGATGGATTTCTAACAGTTTTAAGATGCTGCTTTTTTTTTTCTTTTTTTTCCTTTTTAATTACAATAGTCAAAATCAGAAGAGGATATTGAACTGCTGATACTGTTCCTTATCTCAGCTTAGGCAATTCTTTTCTGCTATCCCCTAAATTTCTTAGAAATGAAGCAGACTAAAATTAATGACACAGAAGTCACTGAAGAACCATTTGTGGCTTTAGGCCAGCAGCTAAGTTGCTTGGTTTTGTCTTCAAGCTCTGTTCAAAAAATTCTCCCTTGCAGATTCACCTATTTCACTTTTATTCAATTTGGCAAAACAGAATCTTAAGATACATATTCTGTAGGCATAGCTCACTTCTGCTGCACTTTTTTATCTCCCATCTCAGGAAGGTATACAAATTCCTTTTGCTTACTTGCATCCAGTAATTCTCATGAAGTAGCCTCCCCAAATCTGTCACTTTTGCTTATGCAGCATTTCACGTTTTCCCCTAAAGTTTCTAAAAGAGGCCCTTGACAGTAACACTAGTTTGAAATCCTTATCCACTCACAACCCCAGGCATGTGAAAAATCTTTCCCACATCATTTACAGGATACCATGCTCAGTGTGAGCCCTCAGCCCTGAAGTGGTTCCCTGTAAGGAGTTCTCCTTTGCATTAACCCACCTGATGCTTAAAATTGGGCTTATGCTAGCAACTAAAGTTTTGTGTTGCTCAATCGTCCATATGAAATTGGCAATGTTATGCTATCACGCTACATTTTTTCATAACCAGAATTGCTTTTAAACATAAATATGTAAATTATTCTAATTTCAATACTTAAAAGTGACACTCTACATTGTTACCTTTAAACAAAGTTTATGGGAGAAGAGAAACAAACTGGAGAGAGATGAACAACAAAATGCTTAAGAAAGATTCTCAACCCTCACTAGCACCACAGGCAACCATCCTGACCAAGCCATACTCCTCCTCCAGCTGTGAGGACATACTAATGCAGGAACACAATTCCCTCCTTTTCTATATTCCCCCAATTATTTCTGCTTCCAGGCTAAGAAGATGCCTCTGTTCCTACTTATGCTCCATGGACCTCCAATCCTCCATGTAGGTCTAGGCAGAAAGGTGTAAAGGTCCACTGCTCTTCTCCCTGCTCTGGCCTTATATCATATCTGTGAAGCTCAATTTAAAGGTGAGTTTAGCACCAGAGTAGTTGTTACAGGCAGACAAAGAAAATAAAAGTCTATATAAAGTTCACTCTTTGAGCTACATAGTGATATCAGATCAGATCAGATCAGATCAGATACTTAGAATCAGGGGTCTGCTGCTGGAGACCTGTTTGTAGAATTTTCCTAACCTCTTGCAGGAGGCAAGGAAAAAAAATAAATCGAAAGCGGAGTGTGCACGAGACCTCCCATGTTTTGCTTTGTGCCATTACCTTTCTAAACTGCCACTGTTACAGAGCTCTGGCTGAAATCCGATTGCCTTTTTTTTTACCTTTAGGATCATAATACTAAACACTCAGTTATTAGAGGATTATTTAAAAGGAGTTGCTGGCATTTCTTATCTACATGCTTTTCTTTGAAATTGAGAGGAATATCATCATAGGGGGAAGGGGGGGGCTGGGAATGGGGAGAGAGGGGAAATTAAAGAGAAAAAGTCCTATGAATACCAAAGGGTTAGAGGAATAGGTTAGCAGTGTTAGAGGAATAGGTTAGATATGCAGTGTTAGCCACCATGCAAGCAACCTCCTTTCCACTGCAGCAGAAATGGCAGAGGAAGGAAATAAAGGCAATTATTTTAAGAGATACCTCATACTGGCTTTACCACTTGTGCTAGAAGCTAACTCATCAGTGAACTAACATTGTGAAATTTATTTAGGTTTGCACTTTCACATTTGCATTTTTGAAGAGGCAATTTTAAATTACTTAAAACTGGCATCAGAGAAAGAAGCATCTGTTATCAACATACAGGGGGGGCAGTCCAGTGTGCAATGGCATAACTGCATTTTGTCTCCTTCTTACATAGGTAGCTCCTGAACTTTACTCAGCACTGCAGTGCAAAGGCTCTAAATTTAACATGTGAACAAACTCTAGTGGTATTAGTACTGCACCTTTTGATTTTTTTACAGTCTTGTTTGGTTGCAATAGAATTTTCCCTTCAACGTGCTGGTTTCCCCCTCTGTTGATTTTGCTAGGTGATATTTTCTACACACATTTATGCCATTGTAGCTCTGCATTTTTTATAAGGCAAATACATTTGGGAATGAAACTGAAGAGACAGAATTAAATACCTCGAAGATGGCTACAGAAGTCTTTTGGTACCCAAGTCTTGAAATGGCTCAGCTATCCTGCTGGTTGCTATTATACAGTTTCCAGTTCTCTGAATTTTTTTTTTCTTTTTTTTTTTTTGCAGATGAAGTACATGAGAGTTGCTCAGTTCAGGGTGACATGTAGTTATTCACTCAAGGACTCATTTACTCCTGCGGCTCTAAACCAAAGCAGCTGTGTGAAAGAATAAACAGAGTATTCCCATAAATACGTGCTTTTGGCAAATTCATAAATAAATCTGGTCTGAGGTACTTCTGTGCATACATACACTTTGGCTTCTGGGAGGTGAAAGAAAAAAAAGAGCTACAAAAGAGAGGTCAGTATAGAGAGAAACACAGCAGAGCAATAATGGAATTGCAGGATGCAGAAGCAAAAAAGGAGAACAGCAAGAAAAATTACAATACATGGAATACATGGAGTACAGTGTTTACTACAAACCTAGGAAAAAACTTTGCAAGTGAAAGAGTGCTGAGAAACTTTCAGAGAGAAATCCATGGAGACATGTAAAAGCAATAGTTTCTCCCCAAAGATATTAAAGGATGCATGTGAGTAGAGGGCAGATAGCAAGTCCAATTTTCTATATTTTGTCCTTTTGGCTTCTAAAAATAAGTTGAGAAGATCTGTCGCCTTCATGTCTTACAGAGTATCTATCCATGACAGGAAAGTTTAAAACAGACTAATACAAAAACATTTATATACCAGGAAGTCAAGTTCAAACAGTCAGTAGAACTATGTTTGTATTTCTCAACAAAATATGTTGCCCTAGTGCAGACTAAGACTGACAATCTCTATCTGAAACAGGCATAAGTAAAAATTACAAGTTGGTTCATTTCAGAAGGTGAATACTTGCAAACATGATTAGTATTTGTTCAGATCTTCTGGCCTACTCTTCCTCAGTTCCTCCATGATCTGTACAGTAGCATCTCCAACTTGAATTTTCTGAAGTTGGAACTGCCATGTAAGACTTGTAGATGCATGGCAGCTTAGTAAGTATTTCATTGTTGTTTTGTTGACATTGTTGAAATATTAAGTAACTTGAGTGTATTAAGTAGCCAGTTGCTGCCTGTAGTCTGATACACTCGAGTGACTTAAAATTTCAAGGTTAATTAACATTTTCACAATCTGCAAAATACCTCCCTGCATGTCCCTCTCCAGTCAAATCTAACTCCACAGTGATGATAACTTCCTTCAGCAATGCAGGAGAGTAATCAAAGTCTTAGGACAGAGCTGTAGCACACACAGCTGTAATTAACTGTGCTTTGCACACTTCAGTCACCTATATACTGGCTCTGATTTACATATACGTCTTTGGAAGACTTCTACTTTAGTCAGAAGCTATTCTGTAGTGACAGGAAAACAGACAGGATCAACATGCTGAACCTGTCTGTGACTAGCACTTACATATCATTCCTACTTTTTTTAAGCCCTGGGTTTATCCCAGTGGATGAGTCCAGAACAGACCAGTTTTTATAATGAATTTCTGCAGGACTTGTTAAAAATTCCAACTGTAGCATGTTGATTTATAAGGCTATGGCTCATTTTAAAACAAAACACCTAAGGCTGAGTGTTTGTAGTGCATCAGGAGGTAGAATTCATCTCTTAGACTGCTCTGCAACACGTGCTGTTATACTTTACACATGTAAAGAGAGAAAGATAATAGTGGCAATAAAAAGGTGCAGCAGCTAACACTCAATGGAAGAGATGTGTTCTGCAGAAAGGCTTAAAAGATTTCTCCACTTCAGTGTACTGCACAGACTACTGGCTAGCTACAAAGCTTGCGTTCTTATGGATGAAAGACAGAAGTACCAAACAACATTTCCAAATTTTAACTGCAACCTTTTCCAGTTCCTTGATTTTGTATTTTCACTCAATTTGAGAAAAAGGCAAATTCTGATGGAAATTACATATAAAGAAAAGAATATAAGAAATTCAGAGACTTTCCAAGCATACAGTTATTTTAGCAACTCTCCTGATCATATGTCTTCTATAAACGCCACCAGTTTCTCCAGCTCAGAATAAAGGCCTTAAAATTGCTCTCATTTCAGCTTACATGGAGTATGTGTGACAACTACCATTCTCAGCTTTTGAGTAACAGCTGTACTGACATGGTCATTTTAGTTTGTTATCTAAAAACTATCATCTTTCTAGTCTTCATCTACCACTTCACAGAATCTATGTTTGGGGTTTTTTTCTACCAGTTCCCTACAGTGAGGTTAAGGTAATTACAGATTTTGTGCATTCTCTGTCAGATACTGGAGGAAGTGGGGGGGAACCAACAACAACAACAAAAAAATCAGAAAACTTCAAGGTTGGACTGATTAAAGGTCTAAAAATAACTATCTTTCTACTATATTACTTCAAAGACTGTATTCTGTTTACCTTCATCCAAGCATACATCTTTAAGACACCAACACCAGTGGTTATTCTAAGTTTGTTCTAGTTTTCACATGTTGACTCTAGCCATTCTATCAGAAGACTCCCAAAAGTAAACAGTCCCAGTTCAGGAGTTGCCAGTGCCACCTGTTCAAAATTCCATTCACTACCACTACTTGTTTGGAGTTTCTAGCAGGGGAGCACAGCTATCGTATGCCCTTGACCGATGAACGGTACTGTCTCTACAGTAGGTAGAGAGGGAAGGAGAAGGTCGTCCTCTTCGACTGATTGCGCAGCTTCAGGAGGGACGCACATGGAGCGGTGAGGGAGGAAGGGAGCCCTCCTAGCCAGCCAGATCAGCCGAATCAACCCTGGCAATCAATGGGGTGACAGATGTCACAGCCAGATCACCCTCACATCCAGATGGGGGTTGGTCTCTTCTCCCAGGCAACCAGCAACAGAACAAGGGGACAGATTATCAAGTTGTGCCAAGGGAGGTATAGGCTGGGTATTAGGAAGAAGTTCTTCACAGAGAGAGTGATTTGCCATTGGAATGGGCTGCCCATTGAGGTGGTGGAGTCACCATCCCTGGAGGTGATCAAGAAAAGACTGGATGGAGCACTTAGTGCCATTAGATAGTGCTGGGTGATAAATTGGAATGGATTATGTTGGAGGTCTCTTCCAATCTGGTCTATTCTATTCTATTCTATTCTATTCTATTCTATTCTATTCTATTCTATTCTATTCTATTCTATTCTATTCTATTCTATTCTATTCTACTTGCAACCTCACAATCACTCACCATGCACTACAATCACTCACCATGCACTACTGGGATGCCTGTGATTTGCTACAGGAATTCATGCTGCTGAAAGACCAGAAGATGAACTGCTTGAGTCTCATGCACGAGTCCTTTGTTGGACTTGGTTAGAGCTATCAAGAGGTTGCAAGAGAAATTTATTCCTCTTGTATGGCAATGTTAAGTCAGTCCACAAATGATAGATCTAAGCAGAAGAACTACTTGTCTTTTCCAATAACTATTTCTTCTTTTCAAGGCTATACATACAACTTAAAAATTAAAATTATTTGTGTCAGGACTTCTCATTTTGCTGGGGATTGTTTTAGTGGTGTTCAAATTGTCACTAGATACACTACAGTAGAATACTGCCACTTTTAAATTCTTCAAAGATTATTAAAATTTAAAAATCCAGTGAAGAATATAAATGTAACATCCAGAGTAATCCTGTGAATAACAGGGACATTTATTAATAATAATAAAATGTGAAATTACAAAATAAAATAATATTATAAAGACAACCACAATTTTTGTTTAAAAAAAAAAAATTGATTTTTTGGTTGAAGAAACTGAGATACCAGAATTCTTCCAACTGACATAAATAGAGCTGCAGAGTTCGTACAATTTAAATGCAGACAGATCTCCACAACTGTAGGATTTTTCTACACCTTGAAACTTGGTTATAGAACCTTTTTTGCTTCGATGATTCCTTTTGAGAAAAGAAGCTTTACAGAACTGCTTATATTTAGAGGAGTAATGAAGGAAAAGGGATCTCAGTAACACCCTGCTTATTCACCAAAACCAAACCATTTTTCCTTCAAAAACAGTGAAAGAAAAAAGCTACAGCATTTTCCCTTACAAAAATCATCAAATTCACATAGGTCATCTAATACAAGAAAAAAGTAATTCCTCTTTCATAGAATCATAGAATGGTTTAGGTTGGAAGGGATATCAAAGATCATCCAGTTCCAACCCCCCCACCATAGCCAGGGACACCTCCCACTAGAACTGGTCACTCAAGGCCTCATCCAACCTGGCCTTGAATATCTCCAGGGAGAGAGCAGCCACAACCTCCCTAAGTGACCTGTTCCAGTGTCTCACCACCCTCTCTGTAAAGAACTTCCTCCTAACATCCAGTTTAAATCTCCCCTCTGCCAATTTAAACCTCGAAGCCTTCTCTTCTCCAGGCTGAAGAGTCCCAACTCTCTCAGCCTGTCCTCATAGCAGAGCTGCTCCAGCCCTCTGAGCATCTTCATGGTCCTCCTCTGCACTCACTCCAACAGTTCCATGTCCTTCTTGTGCTGGGGGCTCCAGAACTACACACAGTACTCCAGGTGAGGTCTGACAAGAGCACAGTAAAGGGGGAGAATCACCTCCCTTGCCCTGCTGGCAATGCTGCTCTT
>VWZI01017161.1:89758-128528 GCA_013396835.1 Psilopogon haemacephalus | reverse complement strand
TGCTCCACCCATCAAGTCCCTGCTTTTCCAGTTTGGTGACCAGGATATCATGTGGGACAGAGTCAAACACCTTACTCAGGTCCAGGTAGATAACATCAGTTGCCCTGAACTTGTCCACTGCTGCTGTGACTTCATCCTAAAAAGCCACCAAATTTGTTAGGCATGATTTGCCCTTGGTGAAGCCATTGCTGCTTACCACCAATCACCTCTGCTTTGTTTTCCATTTGCCTTAGCACAGCCTTCAGGGGGATCTGCTCCATGGTCTTGCCAGGCACAGAGGTGAGGCTGACTGCTCTGTAGTTCCCAGGCTCATTCTTTTTTCCCTTCTTGAAGATGGGTGTTATGTTTGCCCTCTTCCAGTCAGCAAGAACTTCACAAATCTGCCATCACCTTTCAAATATGATGGACAGTGGTTTAGCAACTTCTCCTGCCAGTCCCCTCAGGACCCGTAGGTGGATCTCATCAGGCCCCATGGACTTGTGCACATTCCTTAGGTGCTGACAAATACGATCCTCAATTATAGTGGGCAGATCTTCCATCCCCCAGTCCTTACTTTTGCCCTCGAGACTTGGAAACTGTGGTTGGACTCCTGGTGTTGAAGACTGAGGCAAAGAAGTCATTGAGCACCTCAGCCTTATCCACATCCCTTGCTGTCGCTAGCTTCCCATTTCCCTTCTGGAAGGGTCCCACATTCTCCCTAGTCCTCCTTTTCTCACTGATATACCAGAAGAAATTCTTCTTGTTCCCCTTAATGTCCCTAGCCAGATTCAACTCCAGCTGTGCTTTAGCCTTCCTAAACTGATTTCTGGTTGCACAAACAATGTCTTTGTATTCGTCCCAGGTTACCTGTCCTTGGTTCCATCCTCTGTAGGCTTTCTTCTTGCATCTAAGTGTGTTCAGGAGCTCTCCATTCATCCATGCAGGCCTCCTGGCATTCTTAACTGTCTTCCTCTTTTTTGAGATGCATTGCTCCTGGGCCTGGAGGAGGTGATTGTTGAACACTGTCCAGCTTTCCTGGTCCCACTTTCCTTCCAGAGATTTTTTTTCCCACTGGAACCCTGCCAAGGAGGCCCCTGAAGAGACTGAAGTCTGCTCTTCTGAAGTCCAGAGTAGTAAGTCTGCTATGCTCTCTCTTTGATGCCTTGAGGATCTTAAACTACCATTTCATGGTTTTCAATTACAAACCCCATGATCACTCTTGGATGAAAGACCTCCTTGAAGGGCCCTTTGGAGTGTAACAATATTAAGAGCTAAGACTGGTGACAGTTTTTCACTGAATACCTTACAAAACAGATTTCCTTGTAGATTTTCAGCTATTAAATAGGTCGTTCATTTACTACATTTAATCTCATCTCCCCCGTAGTAGTGGTAATTAGTGTCCAGCATAAGTTAAAATGTTGAATTGTTTACAACCTGTGTACTGCTTTCACTAATCATAAGTTTCTCACAATATACAGATCTTTAAAATATTCCAGATATTCCATATTCTTTTTGCTATGCCCTGCAAAAGGCTCAACACTGCCATCCTCTAAATCATATCTACAAAGCACCTCAAGTGAAAGAATTTTCAGATTCCTTTCTAAGCATCCGTTCTCTGGCTTTAACTGGGGAAAAAAAAAAAAAAAAAAGCTTACAAAACTCTGATTTATTGTCATCATTTGTTTCCAAGAGCTTTATTGCCTAACAATAGATCAAATTGGCTTGCTTCAGGCATTAACAACAGTACATTAGTAGGCCAATTATAACACTAAAAGTTTAATTTGTAAACTAGTACAAATCATTATTGTTTCACAAAATGAGGTTTCTATCCTATTACTAACATATATTAGCAATGCCAGTTTTGGTCTAATTGTGGTTTAAGATGCTTAAATCAATTTTATTGATAAGCAGTGTCATCTATAATATATAACAGATGACCTGAAAGTTTACAGACAGAAAGCTAAAAATACAGCTATAAGAATAGTTTTCACTGTTTGTCTACACCTTGATTACTTTCAGAAACCAGACAAATGATGCAAAGGACAATCCTGAGAGGGGAATTATTGCCTAGTAATACTATTTATCATTTATTTTAATTCTCTACAAAAATCTCCTACCAGTAGAGGAGGACATAAACACTTGCTGTTGTAGTCACACAGCTTCTCAGTAAAGTAGTAAAATTAGGGTGGTTCAGTAAAGAATCACTAAAAAAATCAACTGTAGGTTTTCCTGCTTTCTTGTGTTCAAACCAAGGGACTTGAAACAGCACAATTTTTTTTTTTTTTTTCCTCTACTGTATTTAACAGTTGTACTGGTCATGGTGAGCAGTGAGATGAGATCCTGAGAAGCTACAAGGAGCACTTGAGAAAACAAATAATGTCCCTGTCACATTCCTGGGAGAAAGCTGTCAGCCCCATTAGCAGAGAAAGATGTAGGTAGGGCAATATGCAAGATGCTTAGTGCTTCCATTTTCCATATTATAAAGAGAGCCATTATAGATGACATGCAGGCTTACAAGCAAATCTCAGAACAAGTCGCATAACTATTGACTGTGTTAGAGACACTTTAAATGTTGTTATTGATACAAAACCTCATTCTTTCCTCTGGCTATTAACTTTTTTAGCTTGCACCCTTCCAAAATCAGAAGAAAGGCAACAATGCATAATAGGCCAAGTGACAGCAGCAGGGACATGCTACCTGTCATCAAATCTTCTTCAATGGAATCTGCATCATCACAAGGAGTTACAGCATTTGACATTTTTGCCTGATTTCAAATATTTATGATGTCATATTAAAGAACTATTATATCTGCATCCCAGATGAGAGATGTGGGAGTAGCAGAAAGGTGGTGAAATAAATTATACAGGTTTAAAACAGATAGAGGGAGATGAAAGTGCTGAGAGAATGTCAATCAAAAATAAAAGACTAAGTACTCCAGTGAAAAGTAAACTACCTATATGGCAGCGGTTTAAGGTACATAATTTTCTCAAGAGTGGGGTAGGTCATCATCCCTCAGGCAATGCAGAGGTCTTCAGCTAGCAAAAGGCATTTGTGCTGCTGGTCTATCACATGTAGAAAGCATGCAGGCAGAAAGGAAGCTGTGGAAACACTGATACAGTGACTCAATTCAGCTGCTCAAGCTTCAGCTTAAGCCAGTACTACTTGCCGGCCCATATAACTTTACCCATCTTTGAGCGGATTTGCAAAGTCTTTTCAGTATCTTTAAAAGGTTGATGCTATGTGTAGACACTTGAGAAGTCAAATTATTGTAAAAATTTAGTTAATCTCTTACACAGGCAGTGGAAGTCATCAATATCCAAAAAGTGACTGGAGCACACCACAACCTGAAGATAGATGGACACTGAGGCTTGAGCATTAATTAATTCAGTAATTAATAGTGAAATTCAGTAAATAATAGTGAAATTAAGAAAGGAATAATAGTGAAATAAAGAAAGGAATTGGCTTGATTGCATCCTCCTGTTATCTGAACTTTGTAATTTACATTCCTTTTTGATGTCTTGTGAAGCCAGTTGTCACAAAAAGCTGTAACTCATGCCTCCTCTTGCCAACACTAGAAAATCTGATGCTTTTAGTGTGTATCGTGTGTCCATCCCTGCCCCCCCACACACTTCTGTTTAAAGAATGACAGAAAAATTAGGAGTTAATCAAGAGCTAAAGAAAGAAATACGTTAAAACTGGACTCAAGTCTCTTTAAAGCAAGCAGTTTATTAGTTTAAACAGCACAGAACCACAGAACTATTCTGGATGGAAAACATCTTCAGGATCACCAAGTCCAACCAAAACCGTTACTCTACAAGGTTCACCCTAAACTGTATCCCCAAGCACCACATCCAAATGACTTTTAAACACATCCAGAGTCTGTGACTCAACCACCTCCCTGGGCAGCACTTTCCAATGCCTGAGCATATACCTACAAGAAATATTTTTTCCCCTTCATTTCATAGCACCAAAATTGGTAGTGTGTATAGGAGCTTTCTTACAAAAAAAAAGTCTCACTAAAAAAAAAAAGGTTTGCAGTGTGTTTTGCTTAATAGGCAGCCTTATTGTTTTAAGCAGTAATCAATCATCGAAAATGTGCCCTGACTAAAATTAATAGCTACAGACAAAAGACTATAGGCAAAAAGACAAGGCAGATCTTGAGAAAAGCAAACAAGAAAATAAAATATTAGATTTTTGTTTGCTTTATCGTTCCTGGAGCTCACAGTTCAGTAACAGAACTTGTTGAAGTACTGAAAGTTAAAAGAGAAAAAGATAAAGAGTTGTTAAAGCACAGTCACTTTTGAACCCTTACACGTAGGGATGGAGCAACAACTGATCAGACAAGGACTGAACAGTAATACTTCAGAGATAAAAATGCATACCAATAATACAAAACCAAATACTTTCATCTTTCACATAGCAATATTAAAATACACAAACTGTTGTAACTGTATAAAGATGTGCAAATATGAAAGCAAAATTTTCTGTCAATGTATAAATTTTCTAATTGCTTTTCTTAAGCAGGTAATTAACAATGAAAGTGAAAGGCAAGAGGAAATAAACACTTGAACCAGTTCTCCAGATACCATCAAATGCCCCAGCTGTTCTGCTGTTTCCAAGACAGTTGAGCTAAGAACTCCCTGGCACAAAACGCAGGGAGGGAAATCGCTGCTCCTTGTCCTTCCTCAACACCACCTTCTAACTGCCCAGGTCCTTCCCCACCTCTTCAGGCTTCAGCATCCACTGGCTCACATGGTAGTGCAGTGCTGCTAGAGCTGCTGCCAGGCAAGCAACACCTGTACCAGAATAGAGAGAGAGTGGAATATCCCGGTCCGCAGCTTGTTCTTATATGCAACTGCCAGTCACAACCCGCTACACCAGCTGAGCTTCTCCTACAGATTCACAATCCAATAAGTTTTCACCAGACAGCAGGGATTTCAGAAATCTGATCTACAACGAAGCGGCATAACGTAGAAAACACAATGTCTTTGCAAAAGCTGGTGTTATTTCCCAATGCTTTTTTTCCCCAAAAGAATCTGAGGGAGTTTGTTCTGCAAAAGAGATTACAAACAGAAATATACTTCTTTAATTCCATCTATACCAACAGAAGCTCTAGCATAAATGGACTGTATTTAAAAGTGATCACTAGTCAATATTGCTAAGCCAGCAATAATATGTAATGCAGAGTCCACAAATAGAATTTGACATAAGTAAAGACTAAGGGCATAACTGAGGAACTTGTTCTTCAGATTTGTCCAGGGCTACCTCCACCACGTTCAGTTAAATCAAAGACAGTCTTGGTCTTTGAGATTAAATTGAATACTTCTTTATTTTTATTTCTTCTTCTTTTTTTTTTTTTTTTTTTTTATATAGCATTCTGGCTGACTTCAAATAGGTACTTTATATAGGAAATTACTAAGAAATATTTGTTTTTCCTATTTTTTGTATGAGAACATATACATCACGATATAATATATTCATTCCTAACCTGTGTATGTATTAAAGTAAACATAAAGGCTAGGAATGTGTTGTTCCTTGCTAATTTTGTCTTAGGAGCTATACATTTAACTCCAAACCCTGTTTCCCTTATTTTCCTTGGAACATATCTGATACCTTAAATTATGAATGTGCAACAGAGGATGTCATTTTGATGTCAAAAAAGCAATCAGCTGAAGACTAGCTTTCAGAAGGCATTCAGAAGCATACTGAAAACCAAATTCTTTTAACCTTTACAAATGCTACAGTATATTAGTAATATAAGAATTGTTTCTGTTACTGCGTGGAGTTCTGAATTTTTATTCATACTTAAGATTATTGCTTTTACAAAGTACTACATTCAGCAAGCACGAGTCATAAATTATGACAGTGATTTCTATGTAAAGAGATGCTGCTGAGCTCAGGAAGTGAAGAATAAAACGCTTGAAGGGAAATAAAATACCTTACAAGCTCCACAGAGTCAATACAGAGTCCAAATACAACAGTCGGGCACAGTTTGTATCCCAGACTAACACCAGAAGCAGCCCAGTTTCTGCTCACTCCACCTGTGGTCAGCAGCTGGATGTGATGTTTCTCCCTCCATCCAAGCTATGACAGCACACCGAGTCCCATAGTAGACCCAGTGTAAAACCTAACTGGAATCCAGAAAACTGCTCTCTGGTAAACACCCTACCCCTTAATACAAGATGCCTGCTTAGAAAGTGTCCAGGTGCTACCACTGCCTAGCCGCTGCCTTGCACAGAATCCAAGGCAGGTAACTCTGTGTCCCAGGCTGGGAACTATGGGGTTAAAAGTCCTCTAGGGACTAGGGTGGGAAAAACCCTGTTATTCACTCTCATAATTCTGCTGTTTATAAACGGAGGGGGAGGCCAGCTGGCTCTCCTTTCCTCCCCCTCCAGCCGTGTCTGGGCAGGAGCTGTGCTATCAGGACAAACATGTAAGGAGTAGGCCTGTTTCCGGGCCTACACAGGCTTTTGTTGAGGCCTATGGATGGCAGAGGTGCTGGCGGGGTGCGGGAGGAGGACTGGAGCACAGGGGATTATAGATTTAGTTTTGAGTTGGGGTAAAAATTCAAGGGATTCGCTACGGATTCTGTATCTGCTTTGTAATTTTCTTCCTGTATCTCTCTGTCCAAAATATAATTCTGTTCTGTCTCAAATTCATTTGAGAGCTCCCTTCTGTCGGCTTCCTTTTAAAACCAGGAGGCTGTGGCATCCAAATGTGCAGTCTGGGATTGTTTAACAAAGGGGATTTCCAAAGTACTGGCGACCATACATGTAAATGTTAACTTGCATTGCAAAGGGCCATCTGCAGACATATACACTGCCCAAGCTCTGTTCCCCTGTTGCCCTCCTGCTGCAAACAAGCTTGCCCCATATACTCGTCTTTGTTTAATAAAGCAAACTCTTACTCCATTTGCACAGCTTCCAATTGCTGCTACACGAAAACGAGCGTTTCTCTTCCCCTGTTTTAAACCTCACCCGGTGCACCTATTTTACTCTCTGATTCAAGGTAGAATGCTGGAGGTGAAAGACTGAAATAATCGTGAAGGTATTCTTGAAAACACAAATTCATGGGAAAAACCTGGATTTTAGTATTGACATTAGAATGGTAACCAGAAATTACGCTTATTTAGTTAGAATGGTAACCAGAAATTATGCTTATTTAGAAACTTTGCAGCACATAGTTGCCATAATCTAATCACCTATTTTTCCACTTCTCAATGGTTCACTGGCTACATTCACTGCAGACACCTATGACGAAGGCAGTATCTCTAAGAAGAGCTGTCTAAACAGTGTATTTGTTATACTTAAGCTGCTCCCCGACTATTGGATTTCTATCATGGAGGGGGAAAGAAGTCACTAGGAAAACACACTAGGTGCAAGGAAACAGGACTTGGGGCATGGGTGGGACAGCCACTATCTGGTTAATAGAATTCAGGCCCTGAGAAGTCCATGGTCACAAGGCCACTTGTGGAAGCAGTGACACAGCCAGGAACCAAGCCTGACAGGCACTGAGCACAGCGCCTCCAAGGACTGCGTAGAGTTCGTTGTTACTGTAAGGCACTTGCACGATGGCACAGAGACAGGAAGGAGTTCCGTAGGTAAAGGCAAACACAGGTTCAAGGTAGAAAAAGAGCTGCTACAAAAGCAATCCTGACCTCAGCGGGGAAGGGATACACAGCAGAGGACAACACCAGGGACTCACATCTTGCAGACGAAAACTCGTTTCAACAGATACTGCATCAAAGCAGTGGATGAAGTTCCAGTGCTAAACAATTATTACACTTTATGGGACAATTAAGTAACTGCAGACAAAACCACCAACAGCACTCAGGCACAGGAATTTCTGACACAAATTCACAGACTTGGGCTCTGTATCATGCAGTAGACCTTTAGGGCACATGGCATTCACAATATTATTCTCTCCAAGTAATATTATGGGTAAATAAAACCTGTTTGGGAAGGACGGGCTTGCATTGTCTGTGACAGTGAATTAGCCATCAGGGACCAATTCCTGTCTTTCAGTAAGTATTTTCAGAGGGATGAAGGAAATTCCACATTTAAGAGTAGAAAGTCTCACCACAACCATTTTCCAGCCCCAGATTGTAGTAGCTGAAACTCATAGCAGCTGCAATATCTAGGCATGGGGGGGAAATGTTTTATTTTCTAAATGCATTAATACATCTTGGTTTAAATTGTCTTTCTATAGCCATAAATTTGAACAAGATACAAACTACAAATTATCTAGAAAAAAGTTTGGGTAAATACCCTCTTCCACCTTGCAAAAGGATCTGCACACAAATTCATCTCCAGCTGTGAAGACCATCCTCTCATCCCCGGGGCCATAAGCAGACATTACAGTCAGGCAGCACAGCCAAACAACTGGAGGAATCTCAGCTATGCCCTCCTAAATCAGAGTTGTAAACATTCAATGGCAAAGGAAAATTGTGGTGATAAATTTTAAATTATTGTTGCTGTTATTCTAAACTTTAGACATTATAATTTCAGTGAATGGTGAAAATAGTCCGGAAAAACACCTGAAAGACTCAAAAAGCCAACTTAAATGGAAATAAATTAGTTTTAATTGCTTCACTGGGAGGGCTTTGTTTTTTTAAGTCTAAATTCTAGTTCAGATATATTACAATAGGTACTCTATTCAATTCTGCCATTTCAAAGCTATTAATGAGATCAGTTTGGAGGTTCTGCAAAGTTCTTTGCAATTAAAAAAAAAAACACTTAGGCTAATGAAAGTGATCAACTAGTTTATTATGGTATCACAAAACTACAATGAATGAAGCATATGTGTATTAGCAAGGTGAAGGCTCCTGCTCAGCAGAAGAAAGTGGCTTCTGGACATGCAGATAGTACCTGAGCCATAAAGCCAGCAGATTATTTTTAAACAGTAATGAGCAGCAACCGAATTCAACTTTAATCAAACCTGTAAGCTGGCAAAACTTCTGAAGTAGCCATGTTAAAAGTAATCTAAACCATTAAAAATAAGACTAATTGCTATGACTTCACAGAGAAATTCTGTCCAGCAAGCCCTGTTATTCTAATCTTCTTAAACATACAGAATTCAAAGATAATACTGAAGTCAGGATCTGCCATGCAAAGCCAAGACTAGCACTTTTCCTTAAGTAGACTATGTTACATGTTGCATGAAAACAATCAAGGATGATCAGAGAGCTGGAGCAGCTCTCCTGTGAGGACAGACTGATAGAGTTGGAGTTGTTCAGTCTGGAGAAGAGGAGGCTCCGAGGTGACCTTATTGTGGCCTTCCAGTATCTGAAGGGAGCCTACAAAAAAGCTGGGGAGGGACTTTTTAGGCTATCAGGTAGTGACAGGGCTAGGGGGAATGGAGCAAAGCTGGAGGTGAGGAGATTCAGATTGGACGTGAGGAGGAAGTTCTTCACCATGAGAGTAGTGAGACCCTGGAAGGTGTTAGCCAAGGGGGTGGTTGGGGCCACTTCCCTGGAGGTGTTTAAGGCCAGGCTGGATGAGTCTGTGGGCAGCCTGATCTAGGGTAGGGTGTCCCTGAGCATGGCAGGGGGGTTGGAGCTAGATGATCTTTGTGGTCCCTTCCAACCCTGACTGATTCTATGATAAGCAGCAAGAGTAATTTTGACTAATCTGAATATGTAGAATTCCAGAAAAAGGGCAGGCAGAGTGCCAAAAGCATGAATTATGCATACTGTATTGTCAAACTCCTATCCTACTTCAGAGCTGGAGAAGGTTTTGTACAGAAAAAGAAACTAGGATTGAACATATATTGAACAATTTTCTCCATAACTGGTTCTTACCTTAAATGTAAAATTTTATTTAGCTTATATCACAGGAAGACGTACTTATTAAAGTAACACGTTTACGTGGATCCCTTTGAAAGGATTTAATGCAAACAAGTCTGAAATAATTGAAGAGAAGACATTTTCTGACTGTTCTCAAAAAAGCTTAGTGAAGAAAAGGATAGCAGGAAAGAATTTCTTTATTATATTGATTTTCTTGGAGGGGGGGGTAACTGTCAAAGTAAGGTAGGCCAAATAAACCAATTCCCTTTTGTAAAAATCAATAGAGGCATGCAGAACATGAGTGAATTTACATGTCAAAAAGTGTTTATAACCATACTGAAAAACAAGATCTGCACATTATTACTCTAATGAGGCAGGTAATATAAGAGACTAGCTTGGTTCATTACTACACAGTGCTATTTTTTAAAAGTTTAAAGTGTGATCTGTACACATTTTTCCTAATTTAATCAAGTCATTAATCTGAAATGCAACTGATTATACATTACAACTCACTAAATTATGTTGAATCATAACACAATTGGCCTGCAGCTGCTTAAAACACATCCATATAAAACTTTAGAACAGCTCTACACAACACTCCAAAGAGAATTGTCTACTTAAATTTTTACCCAAGTCATGCATTTTTAATCTCCAATATCCTTCTGTTCTGTCACAAAAAAGTTTCAGCCACGACCTAAAGCTAAACACACTCATCTCCATTATGCATCCTCAGTATTTCACTGGATATTCACCTACAAAGTAGAAATCAATGTCTACTAGTTAATGTGTTTCAGTACCTGGTAAAACCTAAAACTCAAAAGGACTGCCTCTTTTACTTGATCAATACCCTCCAAGGGAATATCTGCAGTCCCAGATAGTTGAAATGGCAAGTGTTCTGAAACATTAACCTCAGCTCAGCGTTAACAATTACTATCGTTAACATCAATCACATGGAAATTAGCTACAGAACTGACTCCCACTTCCTAGCAGGATTAAAGCTGAGGGCATAACAACTTTACTACTACATCCTGACCATACAACCTGGTATCCAGGACTCAAGAGACAAGTTTTGAGCTTGAGTCCCTTCTCTGCAAAGCTCTAGCCACTCCACTACACCTTCCCTGGCCTATGAAAGGTGTAGGTCACTCCCTACGTGTCTTCTGTAGCTTCCTTGTTTCATTCTTTAAGACAGCAAAATATTTTAGATGCAAAAAATGTGTATGCGTAAGCATCTAAAGGGCTTCAGACAGCATCGCCTGAAACTGAAAAGCAGTAGCTAGTCATAAAATTAGGACCAACACGTTAATTTTTATGTTTTGTAACTGATATCTAAACTTCCCCTTACTTTTCAGGGGTAGAATTCATGGGAAAGAAGAGCAGAGTCTGAAGTATCTCTTGTTGATAAGCCTTTTCAAGAAAAACAAAGAATGAGAAAGCAAGACCTCTTCTGTTTAAAAGCTGTGCACCACTCAGGTTCACATTGAGGACTTGATGCTGCTTCTGGCTCTCTCTCCCCTGGTAAAGAGTCCAAGACTCAAACCCCTTTCTTCTCATTATTTAAGCCTCTTCTGAGATTAATCAGAGCATATATAAGAGATCTAAATAACAACACTAGGAAAGCTTCTAATGTTAAAATAGCATAACATCCTCTACTGAAGTTATACTGGAAATCAATATAAGGTACTTTCTAATAAAAGACATATACTTTTCTCACTTTGCTGAAGAGTACAATTTACCTTCCTACTGTGAAGTGAAACGAGTACTGCCAGGACAGTCAAACCCTTGAAAAATCTATCAAAATATGTCCTAAGGGCAACAACTAAATCTCCTTCCCCCTCAAAAGAAAAGTATTCCAAAACAATACTAAACACTCTCTCATTTCAAATGTGAAACTGTATTTACTTGGTTTGTAAAGATTTTTTTTTAAAGATCTTTCTCCATAAGCAAATAATTTTACATTCCTAAAAGTCACAGCAATGTTATAACAAAAACAAAGGCTTCACTCAGCCTTGCACAATGTCCATTACTTCCTGTAGAAATTAATCTAATTTCTCCTGGTGTTCTACAAATACTGCCTTTTGTTTCCCCATCTCCACTTCTTATTGAGTAAAATCTCAATTTTGGTGATCAATGCATATTGATTTTTGCCTTAGGTACCCATTGCATAACTGTCGCTTCAATTAAAAAAAATAATTGCTCAACAAAATCAAAGCATATCAAAAAACTCCAAGAAGAGCCTATTCCCACCAAAAAGGTGGTCCAGAGAGGGTTCAGAAAGCCTTTCCAAAACACAGCATTAGTCCACTTCAACAGGAAGTGAACCTAGTAACAGCTTTTCATTTCTACTATTGGAGTTTACCATGGGAAAATTTCAGAATTTTGCAAATGTATTGTAATTCAGTGTTTGTTTATAGCAAGAGTTAGGACATCTCTGACTTTTATATTCTCTTTTTAACTTACCTTCACTCTGAGCCACAGCAGAAGGAAGGAGCCAGGGGCAGGGTGAAAGTCTGCCAAGCCAATTGCTGCCACTACTCCAAACTGTTCCCATTGCCCTCCTGCAGACATTCACACGAGCATGAACGAAGCACAGAAGTAGCTAGGGAGGTCAGCACAAAAAGGACAAGACCACTGAGAGGAGAAGCATGGAAACAGGCAATAGAACAGTCAGGCCACAGCTTGTGGGCACAGCTTGTGGTCTGTCTGTAGACCTCCTGTGACTGGACAGGAGTAGGAAAAAGTGCCCACATTTCTTGCTTATTTCAATTTTGTTTTGTTTTGTTTCTCTCTTGTTAAAGTTTTTACTTCCTGCAGTTACCCTATAAATGTCATTCTCATGACTACTTCTCTTCATCTCTTTCTTTGCTTTATAAAGGATATATTGCATCACAGCATAACCTTAATTTTTACTGTAAATAAATACTATTAAAAGAGAATCTTCACATTCTAGCCATATCAGCTTTACCTACTTCTGGAAAAGACAGCTATAAAAATAAATATATGTATATGCACATTAATAACACCTACCAAATAGCATAAAATACAAATCCATGCATATATGTTTTGTAAGACTAAGTTACTTCAGAAGAATACCTGATAGAACTAAGGAAATTCATAGCAATTGAAAATATTTCAATATTCTACATCATGTTAGTATATTAGATTGTTAAAGCTATTCCTAAGAGTATCCATTAATATGCTGATTTAACAAATCCCCAACCTACTGACCAGGATCCAGACTGTAACACTGTCATGAAGTGCGTATTTCTTTGTGCTACAATGAAAGTGTGTTTTTTAGGGGATTGGCAGCCCAGCTGCTATGCCCAGAAGTGTTTATTTCTTCTGTCTTAAAAAACTTCTATTCTGGTGACCAGTTACTCTTCTCTGCCCAGTGAATTAGATTTTTAGGTCTGGGATTGATTTTGGGTTTTGTCCAAGGAATTTCTACATAATACAATTAATTTTTGTAAATCACAGGGAACTGCAGATCAGCTCAGCTGGGCTCTCTACAGTCAGAGTTATAACATGATTCAGCTGCATTCAGCATGTTGCCCCTTTCAGAATTTCTTTCAGCAGCACTTATGGACCTGCTATGCACATCTTTCCAGATGGTAGCCCACAAAGAATAGTTTGCATGTATTTCACATTATTTGGCACACTTCTGTCCTGTCCTTGCAACAATTCTCCACAGTGCTCATACAGAAATTCAGACAATTGGATCCAAATGGGAATACCTCAGTAATACAGTGCTGTTTGGGAGACCACCTTTGAGAACAAGGTAGGATATTGCAGATCTCCAAGCTGAGCAGGTGTGATAATGAATTCAACAGCTGAGAAGGTGTCACTGTGAATTCAGTTGTTCTCAAAGCTTAATATGTGCATGTTGCAATTTGATGATGCTTTATGCAATCGTAGGGTTGTTACTGTCAGAAACAATCTGTTTACTTTGCATATTTTCATATTTTTGTGAGCTGCCTAGATTCTATCTTCTGCAATTGGAATGGAGATTTACCAATTTATTTTATTTTTCAAGATGAGTAGCCTTGCAAAGGATCTGAAAAGGTCCCAGCATGAAGAACTTGGGAAATTCTGAGGCATAATGATATTCATGAGGATTCAGATTTCACATTCATATGACCTTTACAGCTGAAATGAGGCTAGGGGATCACAAAGACCAAACTCCAAAAGTTAGAATACCGCAGGAACAGAGCACAAGGTGAACCACATACTCTGGGTTTGCCAGTCCAAATACCCTTGACATTGGATAAAGAGGGTCCTAGCAATGAGAAAGAATAGAAAACAGCCTTCCAGCAGCAATAACGATGTTAATGACTCTAGAAGAGGAGGGGTAATCATTTTTGCTGGTCCCTTGTCCAAGCAGCCTGCAAAGAAAGCAGGCATCCGAAGAGAGGGCAGCATGCCAGGCCTCCAATCAATCACTGGATAACACATCCATCTGCTGTCCACACATGCACAGGGTTCATAGTAGGAGGGGGAGAGGCAAGGAGCAGAGGACTTCCACCTCTTCTCATCGTTTGGATGAGCTATTGTGATTCCCCCAACAGAGAACAATTTTGATCTTTACCTATGAGACATCCTCTCACCTACACTTGGCTGCTGAGGTAGAGGACAACCATAGCTGGGATAGTATTAGTGATGTTTCATCATTTCTGCATCCTCTCCATTGTGACTGCTCTCAGCCTAGTTTGACTCTTCCCTGCTTGCATCATTGGTCCGCTGACTTAACGGACTGGCTCACACCTGGTTTTAAAACAGTTTAAAATCCTAGCTGAGTAATAAGGCTGCTAACAAAGTCTACTGCCACCTCTGTTAAATTGTTTATACCAGGCCTGCTCTGCAGCACAGCATGTCTTTGTAAGCATTTACTGGTTTTGGCTTTTTTTATATAGAAACTCATGTCTATCTTACTATACTCTTAGAAAATTTCCTCCCACAAAGCCTCTCTCATTGAAGGAATAGATAAAAAAACTATGATAGTAAAAGCTGTGTCTTATAAATTGTTTATTTTTCTGGATCAATTCCATCACTAAAGAAATCATATTTAATGTTACGTAAAGCCTTGAAACAAAAAATAACACCCATGCTACTCTTATATACAACTTCAAAAGTCAGGATCCTTTTAAGCAACCTTCTACATTGCTGACTGAATCTTGATCATGTATTTCATATGCATTATATATCAAATATTCACACACATATATATAAATATATAGACCATTCATTTGCAAATCTGCAAGTTCCAGTCAAGTCACTGGGAATGACACAAGTGCGTCCTCTGGACTGTGACCAATGCACAGTATCTGAGTTGTTTCAATTAAAAGTAACTTTATTAAATTTGTTAAAATTTGAAAAAATAGCTTTGTGAAACAGAATGTTTTCATGAGATACCTACATTATCAGGCTCCTGGTAGAATTTGTTTTATATCACATGAATTATCTACAGAAATTGCCTAGATTGTGAACAGGATAGGAGTCAGGGTACTGCCTTTTTATTTAAGGGTCAGCATCCACACATTGGCTTTTCAGTTCACAGCCCAGATTCAACTATACTAAAGGTTTCCAACAAAACATTATACTCTAAATCTGAATCTCAGGTTCGGGGAAGTGGCAGGGGAAAGCAGGGTGCAGAAAATGAGGGAAGATGATAGTTTTGGAGCCTTAACTCCAGATATTGCTACTAATGCAACTGCACATGCAATGCTTAAAAACTTCCAGACACTGCATATAATCCTTCACTGATATTTATGTAAGTGCCGCATCTCTCAATTTCACTGAAGTCCTTAAACACACCACTGAAATATATTACCTGAGTATCTCATCCAACACATGCAGTCTTTGCAAGGTATTTGCTAAAAACTATCTTGTTATGTACTTCCACTCCAACAGGAAGGCACCAGCAAAACTGGTAACATCCCCTTCTGCAGTTTCTGAGTCCCAGAGGCTTTCTGAAACAACATGCTTTGTTTGCTTTCAGTTATATGTTCCTTTGATAAATGCCTTCTTTGCACTATGAAATCTTAATGATTTCATAAACTTCAATATAAATTCAGTTACACTTTGCAAGAAGCTAAAGTGGCAGGAATTCAGGGTATGCTACACTTCCAAGGCAGAGAGCTTCATGCACCAAGTATTTAAAGAAGTTAGGGATGGATAGGTCTAAAAGTGAAACTAAATTGTATACTTAAATGTGATTTTGTAAACTAGACTTTAAAGGCTAAATGCTTTTGAATATATTCAGACCCAGTTTTCAGAAACCTAAGCTTTACATTTCAAAAACACCTAGAAAAGCAAAAAATTAGCTATACATTTTAAACTTGTCTACAGATCTTCCAGGTTATTCTAATGACATGTTAATTTTGCTAAGATCAACAGTTAGTGTTAGAGAAAATAATTTCAAAACATGTGAATTCTATTTGAAAGCAATAAATTAACTTTTTTTTTTTTTCCTGAATTTAAACTTTAGTGTTTAACCTACTTTTAACAATGCTTGATCTCTGTTATTTCCTGGAGGAAAAAAAAAAATACATTGAAACATTTGAAGTGGCAAGGTTAACATCAGGTGTTGGTTTTTAAAAATCCATTAATTATATACTCCTGACAGCACAGTTAGTGGAACATCTAGAAAACTGCTTATTTTAATAGCAATTGAGACTACTTACCACATTTTAGAAGAAATTCAGCAGCATGCAGGGTTGGGCCCATAAGTCTTAGGTCTGTGAAAAAATTAGGAAAGCAATGCATTCCTGAAATGCTAGGTTCTGCTTGCAGTCTTGCTCGCTTTCTTTCCTCTAAGGCTGTCTGCATTTTTAATCTAAATCTCTGAAGTTTATTTGATTTCTTGGAGTCAAAGTATAATAGGATTGAGAAATTTCATAAGCTCTAAGTTAGTATTTTCTATTTTAAGATATTACACTAAGTGCATTCCTCTTCTCAAAAGATAGTCTAATGAAATTAAAATTAGTCCAGAAAGTCAAATTGGGACTTACTTTCTTATCTTTTTCACTCAAAATACATTTAAGTTTAAGCTACCAAAAAAATAAGAACAGTCTTGGTCCCTAGGAAGCTTAATAATTGTTCACCCCTGTTCGCTTAATTTTTTTTTTTTTAATGTGGTTAGCATTTAAATAAACCTTGACAAACATTTTTTGCTCCACTGACAATTTTCTGACTTCCTAGTTGAAGATCTAAACCCTAACTTGGTTCATGGATGAGTAATCACAGCAGGTCCACAGCAGAACCTATCCTAGAACTACAAATACATCATCCACAGCATTGTAAATCAAAGCCTCAAAGAGCATCGTTTAGCCTGAAGCTAAAATTGCTTGTTTATCAGATGGTGCCTAGCTTAGCATGGAGCAGTTCCTTGTAAATCTCAGGGACCTTTTACAGCATATACTTAAGCAAGCATATTGGCTCCTGGGAGACTTTCTGAGAGCTTTAATGACTGCAGACTGCTAAAAGATCCAGGCCTTGCTTTAGTTAAGTGGTTACTTGTATAGCTTGGCTCCATTTTGTAAACTCCCAAAGATAAGGTGTCTGCTTTATCTGGGGAAAGAGCAAGCATTAGTTTCTTAGGAAATCTTTATATCCTAAGTGTTAATGTTCTTGTGGCTTTTGGTATTTTGACCTTTGTCTGCTCACTTTTGATTTACAGTGGGAGCAGAATCTTTTCCCCTTAAGCCCTTCCTATGTTTTACAGCTACTTTGAAAAGCACAATTAAATACTCACAGCACAGCTTTTAAAAGTAGGTGTAAGGCTGCACTATTCATAAATACATTGTACAGCTCAGGACACTGTAATAACAAGGAGGTAAGAAGACCACCCATTTTATTTCCTATTATTATTCACTGGTTTATTTCCTAATAGAATGAGTGGCCACAACTCCATCGACCATTGCTCAGGTGCAACCCAGGTCAAAGCCCAGGCTTTTTGCCCCACTTGGCATCTAGCCTCAGTATGACAGAAAGGCTCGTGGAGTCCTGCTAGACGGTAGTGGTAGCAATGGGAAACCACCCAGGCAGCTCCCTTTGGTTTTCTGCTTGGAAAGGCACTCGCTACAGTCATGAATTGGCTGGATTTACCAGTCAGGCCGGTGGCCAGGCAGCTACGTGCTGATGGATACTTACATACACTTGATGTAATTTGCTAATCGTAGAGCTTGTTATCTGGGTCTCTCATTTTTTGATTTGAATTAATTAGAGTTCACCTCAATATAGCCACCTGCTGTGCTGTCACACACAGCATACATTGGTACAACAAAAACAAGGAATTTTTTTAATAGGCTTATTCAAGCAAAATGTGCTCCTACTTAGATGTGTGAAATGGCATTACTACAATGTCATACACTAAAAAGGGAAACATCATTTATTTCAGCTAGCACAGTAATGATGCAAACGAGAGGGAAAAATGGTCCATTGCATTTGTAGGCAGAAGACCTAATACATTTAAAGTATCATTTGACTTTACCAATTATTCAATAACTTTAAGTCTTTCTCATCTGCCTTTTTTCCCCCCTTGCTCCAAGCTGAAAGCAAGAAGGTCTGATTTTTGTTGCTGTTAGTAGTACTGTTAGCATTTTTTAAACCAAGAATTTTCACTAGTCTTTTCAGTGCAAACCTCCTCCAGCAACACCAGTGCAATGATGTTTCCATATTCCTGTGAGTAAGCACATAGCACTTATCACAGAACTGAAAATATACTCTCTTGCTGCATGTTTTTTTCAGACAGAACAAATTATTATAGCAAACAGCTAAGGAAAACTTAAATAAATTTCAAGGTGTGCAAGAGCAGCTGACTGTCAAAGGCATTACTTTCAAACTGCATTGAAAAAGTTTCCTCTTCACTAGGTATTTAAAGTTTGCAATGGCAGACTTACTTGAATATGCAATTGTATTTGTTTTCTTTCTTATATTTTAACAACAATATTGAAAATCAAACCCTGTTCTCTTATATATACAAAATATATCTGAACGTCTGCAGTAAACCTGGAGGTTTTTTGTTTTGTTTTTTTCAGCACAGGATAAGTAATGGGTGACATACTTACTCCATTACTGCATTAAGGACACTTGATCTGATTTCAAGCTACCTGTTGCTATCTAGATTGGCTTGCCCAGAGCTCAGCACAAAGCATCCTGCCTGCTATGTCCATCAGTTTTTCCTCTAAAACTATTCTGCATATGATTTGGGTGTCCAGTCAGGAGTATCTCCATGTATGGACACAGAGAAACTTCTTGCATGGAGCATTGGGAATAAGCAGGAGGAGCCGGAAATCTGCATTAGGCTGAATAATTATGATATAATTGCAATCATTGAAATATGGTGGGAAAGCTTCCATGGCTGGAATGTTGTCATGAATGGCTATGTACTGTTCAGGAAGGATAGACGAGCAAGACAAGGAGGGGAAGTTGCTCTCTATGTGCAAGAGCAACTGAAATGTGCTGAGTTCTATCCAAAGGGGGGTCAGAACAGGTTGAAAACTTGTGGGTAAGGATTAAGGGATGTGCAAAAGGAGGTGAAATTGTTGTAGGTGTCTACTATAGACCACCAAAGAAAGAGGAAGATGTTGATGAGGCCTTCTACAGACAATTGGAGGTAGCCTCTAGAGCTAACTACTTGGTGCGCATGGGTGACTTCAATCACCCTGATATTTGCTGGGAAGCTCACACAGCCAGGCATAGCCAGTCCAAAAGGCTCTTGCAGTGTATCAATGATAACTTCTTGATGCAGGTAGTGGAGGAACCAACAAGGAGAAGTGCACTGCTGGGCCTTGTGTTAACAAAGAGGGACTGATTGAGGACATTAAGGTCAGGAACAGCCTTGGGGACAGTGATCATGACATAGTGGAGTTTAGTATTCTTCAGGGTAGAAGCAGACCAACAAGCAGAATTACAACCCTGTTCTTCTGCAGAGCTAAATTTGTACTCTTCAGAGACATGCTTGCAGATATCCCATGGGCTAAGGCTCTAGAGGGTAAAGGAGCCCAAGAAAGTAGGTTCATTTTTAAAGACCACTTCCTCCATGCCCAAGCTAGGTGTAGATGTGCTAGGAGACCTGCATGGCTGAGTAAGGAAATCTCAGGGGAGAAAGAAACTTACAATTCACGGAAGAAGGGATTGGTCACTTGGGAGAACTATAGAGAAGTTGTCAGGGCATGTAGGAAGGCAACAAGGAAGGCCAAAGCCCTCTTGGAACTGAAGCTGGCAAAGAAAGTACAAAAGAACAAGAAAGGCTTCTTCAAATCTATCGGTAGAAAAATGAAGAATAGGGAAGATGTGGAGCCACTGCTGAACAAGGAGGCAGCCCAGAGAACTGAGGATGCAGAGAAGGCAGTTGCTGAATGCCTTCTTTGCTTCAGTCTTTACAGCTAAGGCTGAACTCCCCTATGTACTCCAGACCTCGGATGAAGGAGAGGAAGCCTGGAGGAGGGAATGCTCCCCACTGGTCAATGCAGACTGGGTTAGGGATCAATTACACAAATGGAACATTCACAAGTCCATGAGCCCTGATGAGAGGTGCCCTGTAGTGGTTTAGCAGTTACCTGTCCCCCCACCTTTTGAAATAACCCAGCTAGACTCAGAACACTGGAAGTTGATAAATGAAGCTTTATATTTACAGCAATGTACAATATACAAGCAAATATTTACAATATGTAACAGATATTTACAGATATATAGAGTGAAAGGGTAATACAGAAACACCACAGCCCTCTCAGAGATCAAAATCCCCAAGAGGGGTAACCAACCACCCCTACCACCCTTCCCCCCTTCTCTAACCTTATCTCACCACCTGTTGATGCTGCAGATAGGTAGAGGTAGATTGGCATGGGGGATTAGCAGTAGGAAAGAAGTTAGTAGAATTATTGAAAACTAGCTACCAAGGCAGAAACAAAGAACCATGCAAAGAGAAGCAGCCACAGCCAGAGAGGTCTGAAACCATCTGACGTATCTATATTTGGGTTTTCAATTATTAAAACAATTTTTTTTCTTTCTCAGTAAAGCTCTGGGTGAAGTGACATACTGTGTTTTCCTCTCTCAGCCAATAGTCTAATTTCTCACTCAAATTCTCCAATTAGTTCAAACCAGCACACACCCAAAGGTGCTTAGAGAACTGGCTGATGTTATTGCTCTGCCACTCTTCACCATTTATGCCAAATCATGGCAGATAGGAGAGGTGCCTGAGGACTGGGGGAGAGCCAGTGTCACTCTAGTCTTCAAAAAGAGCAAGAAAAAGATTCCAGGAAACTATAGACCAGTCAGCCTCACCTCTATCGCTGGAAAAACAATGGAGCAGGTGCTTCTGGAGGGCATCTCAAGGCACTTGAAAGAGAAGAAGATTATCAGGAGTGGTCAGCATGGATTTACTGAGGGGAAATCACACTTGACAAACCTGATAGCATTCTATGAGGACATAACTGAATGGGTAGATTCAGGGAGACCACTAGATGTAGTCCCTCTTGACCTTAACAAGGCCTTTGACACTGTCTCCCATGATATTCTAGTCAGCAAGCTCAGGAAGTGTGAGATGGAAGAGCAGACAGTGAGGTGGATTAGGAACTGGTTACAAGATAGAGTTCAAAGATTGGTGATCAATGATGCCAGGACCAGCTGGGAAGTTTTGGGTCTGGTGCTGTTCAACATCTTCGTCAATGACATTGATGAGGGGACAGAGTGTCTTCTCAGCAAGTTTGCTGATGACACCAAACTGGGAGGCTTGGCTGACACAGCTGAAGGCTGTGCAGCCATCCAGTCACACCTGGACAGACTGGAGAGCTGGGCACACAGGAACAAAATGAGGTTCAACAAAGACAAATGCAGAGTCCTGCAACCGGGAAGGAATAATAAACTGCACCAGTACAAGCTGGGAGGTGACCTGCTGGAGAGCAGCGCGGTGGAGAGGGACCTGTGAGTGCTGGTGGATAACAAGTTATCCATGGGACAGTAATGGGCCCTTGTGGCCAAGAAGGCCAATGGGATCCTGGGGTGTATTAAGATTGTGTCTGGCAGATCAAGGGAGGTTCTCTACTCTGCACTGGTGAGACCCCATCTTGAGTACTGTGTTCAGTTTTGGGCTCCTCAGGTTAAGAGGGACAGGGATCTGCTGGAGAGGGTCTGGCAGAGGCTACAAGGATAATTAGGGGACTGAAGCACTGCCTTATGAGGAGAGGCTGAGGGACCTGGGGCTGCTTAGTCTGGAGAAGACTGAGAGGGGATTTGATAAATGTTTATAAATATCTGAGGGCTGGGTGTCAGGAGGTGGGGGGCAGGTTCTGCTCACTTTCTCCCTGTGATAGGACAAGAAGCAATAGGTGTAAGTTGCAGAACAAGAGGTTCCACCTCAACACAAGTGGGAACTTCTTTACCGTAAGGGTCACAGGGCGCTGGAACAGGCTCCCCAGAGAGGCTATGGCATCTGCTTCTCTGAAGGCTTTCAAGGCCTGTCTGGATGCATTCCTCTATGACCTGAGCTAATTTTTGTGGCCCTGCTGTGGCAGGGGGGTTAGACTCGATGATCTCTTTGGGTCCCTTCCAACCCCTGATATCCTGTGATCCTGTGATTCTTGTACCATCATGTACTCTGTAGGAGATATAACACCAATACTGTTGATAAGAGAAATTGTAATTGCTTCTAATCCTTATTGGAAGGAAAAAGAAAATAAAACAGAAATTAGAGAATGAAAATTATATCCAGATAGCTGGATAGGTAGAGGTATCCTATCATATCAATTTCTCTTTTTGAAAATAATTCATACTGAACTGGGAATAGGGTTTGAACACTAATCACATTTTCACAGAAGTCCTACTTTGGCATTATCAAAAATTCATCCTATTTGGGCCATTAATTTATTCTTTGTAAAAATCAGGATTTTTTTCACAAATGCAGACTTCTACTCTAATAACAATGTTTGGCATGGTTTGGCACTTTATCACTTGATTCTTTGACTTCATTTTACCTCTGTGATGAAAGTGTCAATATTCTCATATGTCAAATGGAGACATCTAAACAGAGCAATTAATCTGCTTACTCAGAATCACAAAGACTGTATCTATAACATAGCTAAACCTATGGCTTCTGCTTGCAACAGCAAGGTTTGCTCCCAGAAACAGGGCATTATGCCACAGAAACTGCAAATTCCATCCAGGACCTTGTTGTCTTTGCTATCCTACCTGAGTATTTCCAGTATAATTTCTTGAGTTGCAATTATTACGCCTTTGGACATAGAGAATTAGTGGCAAAGTCAATTTTTAAAATTAAGATTTCCTCATTCCAAAAGCAGTGTTATTTCTCCAGTTTTGCTGTACATAACCAATTTTGTTCTTCCTAGCTATAACACATGCAAGAGATAACAACTGCCAACATAGATACACCAAAAAGCCCTCTGTGCACACATGCTAGAGCTAACAGGAAGGCAAATAATCATATTCTGTGGTAAAGGGTACATTGTGCTTTAAACACGAAACCAAAGTGTTGCAGGAAGAGAACTCTTCATTTAGTAAACCTTGTCCAGTTGCTGATGCAAGTTTTCGCATGTAGAGCTTAAGTCTGCTGATGCTGCAATCAGATTTAGTGTTCAGTTACTGCCCTCTCTTTTTCCCTTTGAATATTTTCACCCCCATGTCAGACTCACGGATTTAGCAGTATCTGACCATCACTTGGATTGTCCTTAGTTTTCAGGGGTCTGCATCTAAATCTTTATTCCATGCAACACAAAAGAGAAACTCTGCAAACTCATTAAAAAGATGAGTTTTACAACCAATATATTCATCAGAGCAAGAATCATAACTATTCAACAAAGGTTTATTCTCCTAATGCCTATGAGCAGAAGAGGATAATCCCAGACCCATTGAAGTTGAGTGCAAAAACTCCATTGAGTCAATATGCTTCGAGAGCTGCTCATTTCAGTGTGGCTGTATTCTTAAGAGCATCCATTACTTCAAAACATCTTGAAAATCAATATTTTCATAACTATACAGAATTTATTGTGTTGGTGTTATTAAAAACTAGACGAAAGTTGGAACTTAAAGCCAAACAATTTTAAAACAGACAAATGGCATTTATTTTTAGCGGTGAAGATAATGAATCAAACTCCTACATAGTAATAGATTCTCCAGCTTGGGAAACTTCCTAGGTGAAGTCTGAAAGCAGCCCTAGAAGGTTCTCAGCTCAAACAAATATGCTATTATAGCAGGCTAAACTTAACAATACACTGATACTAAACAATAAATGCTAAAGCTAAGTATTTTGGCAATCTCTTCCTGTACCGACACTGAGGAATCACAGGAACATTTTCAAATTCAGAAAAACTGAGGAAGTTACAATGTTCCAGTTTTATCTAGCTACAGAAATACCTCTAAATCATACAGGGGAAAAAAAATCTGAATTCATAAATTCTTATTAGAGAAAACTGGGGTTTTTTAATCCTCCATAATGATGGATAGATGGTGGAGCATTTTCAAATAGAGATTCATCAAATGATGGATAGATGGTGGAGCATTTTCAAATACAGATTCACCAAATACTCCAACAAATGTGGAGCATTTTCAAATACAGATTCACCTTTTTTTGTGTTGGGTTTTAGGGTTTTTTCTGAGTAAATTGTTGTCCTTGACCCCACTGAGAAAAAAAATTATCCCAAATTTTCCAGAGAACAATGTTTCTAATCGCCTTTAGTGAAGTATTTCACAGATGTGAACTGTCTCACATGTAGTAAGTTTGCTACTCATAAGTTTATGTGTGATTGCTTTTTGGAGGAGACATGAATAACTTCATTTGTCAAATCCCAAGCAGGGAGCTAAGGGGCAAGTGAGTAAGGTTGCTTTGCTTTTAAGGCAAGATAAGGAATACAGGGGTTATATCTGCCCTCCTAGGAGCTTCAAGGAGAACACTTGCAAGGAGAACACATTCAGACTATGAGGTCTTTCAGTGGCAGATGTGCAGTGCCCATATTTGTTTATGGAGTATGTCATAGTCGTGGATGTCAAAATAATGTCACAGGACGGTGTTTTGCTGGGTTTTCTGTTTCATTTTTAATTTGGGTTTTTTGGATATGTTGTGGTTTGGTTTGGGTTTTTTTGTTTGCTTTTGGTTGGTTGGTTTTTGTTGTTTTTCTTTTTTCCTTTTTTTAATTAGATTTAGGGCATTAAAAAAAATCTTCTCTAAACCATGAATTCTGTAAAACTCTTTGCTTTGACAACTCCATGTTCCTTCATTGCTTTAGCAAAGCCCCATCACCCAGTGCAGACCTTAGTAAGGTGCAATGAAGGGGCTGGGTTCCGTACCCAGATAGTCAGACTTCTTCCTTCTCTGCCACCAGAACTTCAATGAAACTGCTGCTGTTGCTACATAGGTAAATAAAAAGGGTAAACATAACTTCCCCTTATTTTTCCAGATTCAGAAAAACAAAAATAACTTCTTTCAGGGAAAACAGTGATTTTCACAAGTGAACCTCACAGGGTACGGTGAGTGCATATTGCTCAACATTTCCATAAATATGAAAGGTAGAAAAAGTCAGATCCTACCTTAGACTGAGGTAAGACCACTGCACCTACAGAGAAGATGAAAATAGTACTAACAAATGCACATAACTCTGTCTGAATTTCTTCTTACGAGTAAAAGAAGCTTAACCTTGTAAAGTATGAGAAGCACAATTGGGAATCTGTCATTTCCCTTTCATAGACTAGCGCAGATATCTTGAAGCGTATTTTTCTTCTTCAGTCTTTCCAGTCAGGTCAGTTCTACTAGTGCCACCAATGCACCAGCAGTAAGGTAGGTGGCTTGCCTTTGCTGTTGGATATTTAGCTACCTCCTTTGACATTGATCTGTAAATACATCCGGGAGCACTTGCACCATCTGCTGCGCATTTGTCAGTCACTGAAGGAAGAGTGGACATCTGGGGATGTCACTGGGCTTTGTTGATTTTTCCCCACTAGGGCTACTGTTTCCTTTTTTAAGCATGATGTGAGCAAAGAGCCTGGATGACTGGCAGTGGAAAGGTAGACCGGTGGATGTGACACTACCTCCAAATCCTCCTGGTCTGAGTTTTCCCTCAAGCTTCCATCCACTTTATAGAGCTCAGAGTATGAAAACAGCAAGAAACATAAAAAGATCAACTGTAGTGCTCCTTTGCATTATGAATGACAATATTAAGTGGCAATATGACAAAAAACCTGAAGTACCTCTTGCATACAGGGCATCACAAAACTCCAGATTTGGAGAAAATCACATAATGTGCTTCTCTAAATTCTGATTCAGCAGCTACTACACACCCACAAATGTGAAAGGCAAACACCAAGGCTTCCTGTCCAGGCAGCCAGAATATTGATTGACACTCTTCAGAAAATCCACAAGTGATTCAGCCTTATCTCCCCTTTTGCCTGTTGTCTATTATCTGCATGCTCATAAATACACGACTTCTCATAAGTGTTTTCTCTGGAATCACCAGCACCATATCAGCAAATATTCACGCTTAAACCCTGACTTTTGGGACAATTGAAAACAATAATAGATTGGTTTAAATATTTTAAAATCTAGTATATTTGGTTTATGTTTCCAAGATAAGAGGCTTAGTCTGAAAAGTGAAATTCAGAGACCATGATTCCAACTCTTGACGTGCAAGGCGGGGAGGGAGGAAAACAAAACAAAAAAAAAAAGGACAGATACCATGAGAAGTAAAATAACCACTGCCAACTCTCAGCATTTTCTGCTTCACAGCATCTTTGTGTCCTGATCAACAGAAATGGCAAGTGCTGCCACAAGAACTGTGCTGGGAAAGGTAAGTGCAGATGTGAAGCTTCTCCAGCTGCTCTGATGTATGGAGGCTTCTGGCTAAAGAGGCAGCTCTATGGTTCTCAGCCTCTCTGCATCTGAGAGCATTTGGCCTTCACCCACCAAAACCACAGTTTGATGGGGCTAGAAAAAACTGACTGCAGCTTATAATTGTTGCTATGGGCATGCATGATCATAAAAAGTCAAGTCCATGGGAGCTAAAAAGCTACTTGGAGCTAAAAATAGTGGTTTGCCAGATGGAACCTTGCTTAGAGATTTTGCCTTTTTTGAAATCTTTTGTTTCCTACAACACACTGCTCAAAAGATAGGTAGGGAAAGAGCCTGTTTCTTTACTGCAATGTTTGTTGAGCATTTTTCTAAACAGTAACTAAAATGTAACATCGCACTGACAGCAGGGAAGCTCAGTGTCTGTTGTAGCAGGCACTGCTCAAGGTCAAGTAGGCAGTGGAAAGGTTTACCCTAGCATGCACTGCATCAAAACATAGGAAGTTTCATTTGCTTTACTTTCAGCTCTATGATACTACACCAGAAGAATTTCAGAACTGGCTTGTGGCTGAGCTTTGCTAGCTGTAGCAAGTTCATAGATTATTGTAGGCATTGCTCTTGAGTCAGTTGCTATCCAGATGCTCTATAAATAGGCTAGAAAAACCAGGAAGGTTTCAAGCAGTCACTGTGAAAACTGTTGGGATCTTCCTTGGGGAGGGAAGGAAGACCTGTTCACCCACATTCAATAGGCTGCTGCTACAGCCTACAACTCCTACTGCTGCCAGGAAAACAAACAAGGTACAGAGTGATTGCACATTAAATCAACATTGAAAACACTACCACACTCAGCATTCTTTCAGAATTGTCTCTTGCGTTTCTTCTGGGGTAAATTGTCAATATTAGAAAACACACAATTGCAAACAGTTCTCACAAAATTCAAGAACAGCTTTTGGTTTTCATGTTTTTGTAATGAGATTGCAGATATTCCCTTACCTTGAGATTTTACTTTATTGTTTTCTTAGTGGAATTTCTCTCACTGTTTTTCATCTCTCAGCCTTGCTGTCCACAGGAAGCTGTTACCAGAGAAAAGAGATACATCTCAGCCTGATGTCATAAACAAAATGAAAATAAATACTCTTTATCACTTGCACTCAGCCTATTTTCTTTCTCATTCTGTTGCTCCTCAGCATAACACAGCATTACAGCTGTTTCTGCATGTACGGGAGTCATGGATCAAATTTCCATTCCAAAATGGCTACGAATTTTGACTTCATCCTATATGTACACAACATTTAGGAGGAAGACATTTGTACGATCATCCACAAGTGTTCCTGTGTAGCGAGTTAATACCAAAAGAAATTAATTATCATCAGTCTTCTAGCTGGATTATATTCAGTAGAAGATATGGAGAAGATGATAGCTAATATCATGTTTTCATAGAGGCCAGGGTTAGAAAGAGGGGTGATAGTGCAAAACCAAAATGATCAACACTACAAACTATGCTGGATAGGATGTACTACTTTAACTCAGTTCTCAAAATTTCTGATTTCCTATTTGAATTGCAAAATAAGAATACAATAATGGGGCTCTGCTCATAACAGTTTCACAAGCAATGGAGAACGGAAATTTATTTGTTTCCTTGTGGCAGAATGAGCAGACCATTCTTTTGCTTGACCTCTGTATATCTGGAGAATATGTAAACATACTGAAACTTTGTTATGCTCTACAGTGGGGGAATGAAGTGCATCGATTGCTTGCAATTATTAACTAGAGTGGGATAAGCCTTCTCCTTATTATGCAGATTAGTGAAGCTCTCAGTTCCAACATATTGTACAGATGCAGGAGAGCAGCTGCTCTTACAGATGGTAAGTACACAGCTCCATTAGTATGTATCTATTGTCTGCTCTTGGCTTGCTCAGAGGATGGAGAGGATGGCTAAAGAGAAATTGTTACACAGTGAAACGTAAAGAAAATACACTCTTAAAAATCCATACCCAAGAGACTATACAGCAGTGTACACTGCAACAAAATTAAAAAGCTAACCTAAATTAGTACTTCTCTATGTCACTGTTAAACTTCTATCATTTTAAAATATACTAAACATTAAAACCAAGGAATAGAATACGAATTTCACAAGAAGAGATACTAAATAGAAATAAATCCTGGGAGATCCTTTCAAAATTTGGTCATGTATTTGGCCCATCCAAAGCTCTCTTTACTGGAACCTCCCCCCTCACTACCCTAAAGAATAAATGCTTGCTTATTTTGCATAACATAAAAGACAGAAAAGCAGAACCGTACTTCATTTATTAAAGTTTTCACCATCAGAATATAGCATTTCATGCAATTTTTCGCATTAATGAGAGCTGAAGCAGCTAAATTTAAGCTAATACACACAGCATTGATTGTGCATCTATGTCAATTATTCTTTGCAAAAATGCTAAACAGAACATTAGTTAACTATGTGGTGTTTTTTAACGTGGTGAACAATTCCTGAGGAAAGATATAGCTACAGGTTGACCGCTGAAAATAGAGCCTAGTACAGAACAGTAATCTATAACTCAGTGTATGGTTGGATGAACAAATCATGGTTGTACCAGCAGGTTTAAAGATACACTTAACATACAGTTTATATTTCTTTTAATTAAGTACAGATATGGCATACAAAGGAAAACGGTGGCAAGGTATAAATGAAGAGGGCAGTAAAGCCTAAGTTATGGTCTCATTCCAATCAGAAATTCTAGGAAGCCAAAGATGCCTAACCTAGTGCAAGGGAAAGAATATGTATATAAACATATAAGCAGAACACCACATCCATATGATGTTTGGGAGGTACTTGTCCTTAGTGACAAGTCTTTTTCTCAAAGCAATCTCAAAGAATGACTTGCCTATGAGCAAAGTCACTTTTGTATCCATTCTCATGACATGCAGGGCCTGGAGATCAGCTGCACAGTGACTGAGCTATGAGGTGCCCTTGCTGCTCCCTCAATAGTAACCCTGGGGTCCTCTGTATTCTGGGAGAAATTACTTGGTTTATTTCGAACACAGATTTTTGTAAGTAAAACACTAAAGGGTAAAACCAAGGCAAAGTGCCACTGGCTCTGCTGTTTTGTTTGTTGTTGGTTTTTTTTTTTTTCCTAAGATGATGGAATTACTACTAGCCATTTTGTTTCATTTTGGCTTGGAGATTTCCAGTTTTCACCTAGCTGCAGGTGAGTGTGATGTATTTGATTGTATCCACCATCTAAACATCACCAAGGAAAAGATCTGGGCTAGCCAAGAGCAAAATATTTTTTCTCCCAGAAAACCATAAAGTAGTGTAATTTAATTTTCTTAATGGTTTTGGGGTTTTGTGTGAATATAAGTACCACCAGGCAATCCAAATATGCATCCTCTCTTCTAAGCTTGATCCCATCAAAGTGCATATTCAGGGAGAGGTTGTTCTGCTTCACTTGAAGTCTTACTTCCTCATTAGCTATACATTTATTTAAGAAGTTTGAGGGTGTGGTTGATAAGATTAATTTTTTAGGAAGTTGAGTAACAGATATTTCCTTCTGAATGCAATTATTTTGATTTCTACCTAAGAGAGAAGTTGCTATACCAGGATACCGTGATGGTTTTCCTGCTCTATCTGCTCACAAGCAGTCCAAAGATAAAAGCTGAAAGTACGTGCAGGTACTCATGCTGTGCACTCTGAGTCTAAAATAAATTTGAAGTTGTTTTGAGCCTCTGGGCAAGGCAGATCTGCAGAGCACGGATGCTCAGGTCCTCTTCAAACAACAAGCAGTGTGAGCATCACCATGTCAGGCAGCATCTCAGGAAGCCCCTGTGGGAAACTCTGGTGTCTGGAGATCTATAGATTAGCAGTACATTCAAATTAAGCTTGTATCTGGTCTCACAGATTAAATGGATACACTTGAAGGATTTAGTTATGAATAAGCCTTATAGGATTTGGGCTTAGATAAGAGCAGAATTTTTACTTTCCTCCCAAACACATCCAGTGCATCTGAGTCCACAGCATGTGGATTGGTTTGAGAGTGACCATGAATTCCCATAAGTCTCCTTCTTCCTAAAGTCTTCTATGTTAATCCAGTCAAAAATAGATCCCCGAGTAACAGAAATAGTAATTTTTTTCCTACAGTTTTGTTTTCATCATTAACAACTAAGATACATAAAGACAATATAATCATCATACAAAGGTAATACATTGGGGACAAAAAAAATCATGGTTGGCTACTCTGCGTCAGATGTATTTTGTGGGTCATTTGTTTTCTTCCTTCCACCTGATTCATTTATTTCTAATCTTTGCCACACCCTTTTTTTCCCCACATTAATAGCACCTGAAAGTCTGTGCTTTCCACACAATATATAACCATCAATTACAGTACAAAATCCTGAGTTCATTGCTTAATGTGAAGAGAACATTTTGCTTCTGATACTTCTCTATTCAGTAGTTTCATCTGTAACAAAATGTATAGATAAGCTAAAACATATGGAAAAGAGCAACGCACTTCAAATTGTAAATTTGAGGGGCTTCCAACACTATTTGACATGAAGATGATTTTTTTTAAATCCATTGTACATTAAGACATATTTGAATTGAATTTCAAGTTTCCAGATGCCTTCAGTGTGAGAAAGGTGAGAAAGGCAAAGAAGTATCTTTGTTCTGAATTTGGAGGACTTCAGTTCAACCCGTCTCTAATGCTTACAACTAGGAATGTGCCCTAATTTTTCCTTCTGATACCATGGCTGGGTTCAGGTTTTAATACCAACACTATTCCTAATACATTAGAGTCTATACCAATACATTGTCAATTTCATTTGCAAATTTCTAACAGTTACAGTCAGGAGAGTAAAGTTTAAGAATTAGGCAGGCATGATGGGGTTTATAAAAACTACCAAAAAAAAAAAAACAAAAAAAAAACTTTCAGATCAACTTTTCATGTGTGGGAAAGTCATGCAACACAAATGGTCATTACTTCCAATATCACACAACATCTATTCTACTCTGAGACTGGATGAGCTTTATAGATACCTCTGCTACACAATACAAGAATACAAAATCTTAAAAAGAAAGACCACGCTCTACTGTTTTTTTTTCCTATTGAACTACATTACATAGTAAAAACATTTAATATGGAAAAAGTTGAGGAGGAAAAGCATCCTTTTTTCCCCATTGGCTACCTTAAGACAAGAGCTTTGTTTCAGAGCTTATTTTATCTTGTTTGCCTGCTATACTGGTCAGTTAGGGTGAAATTTCTGGTCTGGGATTAAATAATTTCAAATACTGTTTATCTAGCATAGAAAGTGACTGTCACAGGTATCACAAAAGACAGTAATTTAGGGTTTGCTAGAACGTGGAAATCTGACCTATGTTATGCACTCATCCATTTCTGACACAGTTAGTAGAGCTGACTGTACTTCAAAACTTTTCCGACTTCCAGAATTATTTCTGTTTCACATTAGAGAAAACTTCTTGAATTCCTTTTTTTCCAAAGTAGGCAATAATTTCCTAGGCTTTTCATAACTCTTGAATGAGGGAATTCTTACAAGATGGGACAGAAGACAACTGAAAATTATGTGAGGACAAAAATCTTCCCAGAAGACTGAATATATATATTCTAGACTACTGATTACCTAGAATTGATTTCTTGGAGCTGCGTGTGATGAAGGCAACATGTCCTTCAGAGCTTCTTAGGTCTGGTTTGATCTTAAAGAACAAGAAGACCTCAGAACACAGGCGTGATCTTCCCACAGAAGGCTCTGGTCTTCAGCTTTTAGCAGACCTGAAGACCTAAAGGGACTTCTCTGTCTAGCATAACTGGCTTCTATTAGTGGAAACAATTCACATCATTCAAGGGAACTGGAAGGCAAAAAAATTACACCTAATAGCTGGGCCAAATTCATCTACCAATATTAAAACCTTCTGAAGTTCTTCATATGATAGTCCTTATGTACTAAGACTTGTATCATGTGTGATTTCCAGTGTACTATTTCCATGCTGTATAAACCTTTTATTTCCACAATTCTTTCCCTGATGAGGCTAGTGAAATAATTTATGCGAAATAAATGAGAAAACAGAAAGGTCAATCAGGGTACAACAACTACAGGAGGTGGTTGCTGGTTTTGTTTTGTTTTCTTCCTCCAGACTACTGTTCAAATCTCTAGATAGCAAGAATGCTTAAGAGAGATGGATAATAGACAACAACTGAGCTGAAGTTAAATGCCCTTAAGATTTTAGAATTCTTCTATTTTAAACAAATTACTTTCAAGACAAATCTTATTGAAAGAGAAGCTTAGAGTTAAAAAAAATTAAATTACTGTGTCATCTGGAGTCTTCAAATGTTCCATATAAATAAAAAGGGGGATTTAGAATTCAGCTGTAGAAAACACATTTTGTTCTTTTTAAAAGAATATTAAGAAATTCTGCCTAAGATGGAAGCACCTATCCCAAAAACAGCCAAAACAGTCAATTCAGCTAATTTTGTATTTAACAGCAATATCTATAACAGAGACAGTCACAGCTGAAAGAAATCACAAATTATATGGAGAGTGTAAATGATCTGTAGTAAATATCTTTGATTATTTACCATTACTTTATGAAAATTAACAGAGAGACTTCTGCTTGGAAAATACTTGGAAATACTTGGAAATACTCTTCTAAATCCTGAAAATAATAATTTTCAGGGTACCTTCATGATGGTTCCATCTTGCATCAACTAGGATTTCAAAATTTAAGTAGCAACGTGTCTGACTCTCTTCTATGTTAAGCATCTCATTTTGGCTCCAAAGCCAGAAGCATAAAGTACCCTCCCTTTGCGCAAGTGAATCCTGACTGAATAGATGAACAGTAAAAGATCTTCCTTAGGAGGTAAAAGGTGACCATTGGCACCTGCAACACTTAGATGACATCTCATCTTACTCCTCAGAGTAAGAGAGAAAACAAAACTGATTGTAAGTGGTGAGATAATTCTTAATTTGCTGTGAATGTAAAGTAATGTGTGTTAGTTGTAGTAGGTAAACAATATGGTTACAGGTGATGTGTGCCCATTAAGCATTGTTTAAATATGTATTACTGTTTCTAACACAATTGGAAGCTTTTGGTGTATTTAGGAGGATAGTTTTAAGGCTAAGACTTGGGGCTGGAGCCTGGGAAAGTGAACAAAGCCTGCCTTGGTCGCTGCCACTCCTTGCATCTGCTGCCAGCAATGAAATGGAAGCATCTCTTCCTACTTTATTTAGTTCTTAAACTCTTTGGGACAGGTGTTTTCACATAGTATTATATCACCATCTCCTCTGGGACCTCTATATATTGTTCTATTGCAAAGAAACAACACTGAAAAGCAGTCATAACAGGTGGAGGTAATTTGCACTTGTGACTACAATTCCTTTTTAGCCCAAGGGAGCTCTTGCAGACCTGAGGCTGCAAAGCATTAAGCTACCAAGAAGAAGTCAAGGCACATTTATATAGCACTGCCCACCAAATTGCATGAACTATGACACCCTAGAAAGGAGGCTGCTAAACAACATAGGACACTCAGAAGACAAAAATGAAGAAAATAAGTATTTATGCTCCTGCCACCTGCATTTGTTGGAAGCTAAGAGTGGCATATTCCAGTTGGCTGGGAAGGGACAGACAAATAGATGAGGAGGAGGAAGGTGCCTCCAAACATCACACCCACTACCCAACTTTCTCTTCCCTCCCAGATGTGTGTTTCTGCTGTTTTTCCATGTATCATCTGCCCTCGTCCAAGACACAAGGCATCCACGCAGGGCCGCACATAGATGTTAGTCCAACCCTACAAGTGTGACCTGTCTTTTCCCAAAGCTTGCAGGCTACCTGCATTTTCCTGCCAGTGAATAGAGGGGTTCAGCTTCCAGCAAATTTCCTTTGACAAGTAAAGCATTTCTAAGCATGAAACACTTTGTTCCCTCTTCTGTCAGTCAGCACTGCAGGTTCTCAGCAGTCAGACACCTGAATCCTACAAAAGAAGATGTGCCAGGAGCATATTCTCTTTCACAAATACTGTTTTTAAGACATCTGAAACAACATACCTCTCATCTTGTCACCAGAACTGAGCTCTCAGCTGCTAAGAGCCTGCCTTTTTCCCTAACTTTAGAATATAGGTCATGTAATAACTTTGAATTACCAAAAGAAAGCTCTGCACAAACATTGCCTTCTCCAAACAGCTGTAGCATATGTCAGCTCGTATCAGGCAGTAAGGGTTCCAAGAGCCAGACCATGTCCAAATTAGACAGTCTGTCAACTTGATCTTGGTGCTGCATATGTTACAGACAGGGAAAATCAGAGATTGGTGGCACCCATTGATTTTGCACCTGGGAAAGAATGGATTGATAAATAGATAGGTAGATAATGATGCGACCCTTAACAGGAGGTTGTTTTTCCATCTCTATCAGAATAAACCTCTACAGACACTTGCTGCACTTGCCTAAGCCAGCAGACACAGATGTTTCTTCTGGGCTTGATAATCAGGCCTTGATTCTGAATCAATGTGTCTTCTTCAGTCATGACAGAGTTCCCATCGATGTCACATCAATATTAAAGGAGACTGCAGTTTCTCCTTATAAACACCCAGAGCAAAGCTCTATCAGGGTTTGGATCTCACTTACACACATGGAGATGCTTGTTCAGGGAGAGAGGGAGATGCACAGACAGAACAGTATCTATAGTATACACTGTCACCATTCCTACTAAATTTACTTCTGGCCATTTCAGTAAAAAAAGAGACAATCATTTATACCAACAGTATGGCAAAAGACTTTACAAGATAACACACCTTGAACAAGCCTTCTCTAACCTCTACCATCAAAAGAGTTCAGCTCACACAGAGTTTTAAGCTCACAAGAACAAAGTATCCCCTAAAATCTAGGGCCACAACTTCACTATTTACAGTTTATTTAAAACACTTCTTGTAAATTAAATGCTTCCACTTTGCTTGTGTGTGCTTTCCCTGATCATGTTTGCAGTGAAAGCAACTTTTACAATATCCTCAAACAAGCAGACTGATTAGAGTCAGAGGAGCTCCTTTATTTCTTTGTCTAGTAGGTTTGATTCTCATATCATACCACATCATATCTCATCATGGATTTTCAGCAAGTCAGCAATAACAGACACACAAATATTTCAATGGTCACTGTTGTTTTCTTGTTTGTTTTCCTAAAAGAGATGGGGGGGGGGAAGTTATTTGTAGTGTGAGCAATCCTTAAGTAACATTGCTCAGCATGTGTCCCTCTAAGTACAATATTAGTGGCATTTATATATGAGTTACTAACTTCAAGATCTTGAAAGCCACATCCAAATCTACTTTTACTGTTTAGCTCTTGCTATGAAGGACTGACACAAAGCCCAGCCATGAGACCAGTAGCCACTGGGGTATCATTACTGTTTTGAAATTACCAAAAAGAATTGATGATTTTGTGAGTATCATGCAAAAAGGAAGAATCCTGTTTGAATTACTCACATAACAGATGTTTGCTAGGATCCACCATGCAGCCTGCATACGCAGTTATGCTAATTTGGCACTGTTTCCTTTCAAGTTATCTCTTAGTCATTAGAGCACGCAGCTAGTAGGTCCTTCTGTCTAACTAATAATTGCCTATTATTGATATTAATTAACATTTTTTGCACCTTCCCTCAGTTTTGACCTAGTATCTGCTGGTAGTCTAATCACAGTGGCCTATTAAAAGTCAAAATACGGAGGCCTATAGCAGTCACGAGCCATTTATCAAAAAGCAAACAAGGCCAATTAAACAGGCAGGCAGACAGTTGTCTTGATTTGCCGCTGACTGTTTCTTGATCACCATTATAAATTGCTAATCGGGCAGAAAGTGCTAAGCAGTGCATCTGCAGGGGGTGGTTATTGCTCATTCCCTGCCTGGTGACAGGTGAGGGAGGCTAGTGATGGTCTTATTGATGTGAACTGCCCATCAGTTGGTAGTTATTGTTAAAGTTCATGATGCTACAGCTGATCCTTTAGTGCTGGGAGTCAATCAAATTAATTAGTGCTAGAAATTCTTCTGTATTATTCTAACACTGAAACACAGAAGTAACATGCTGTAATTTAGTTCTGGAGGCACCAGGGGGGAAAATCTCCATGTACTATAGAGCAGAAGGATTAAAAAAAAAAAAAAAAATTTAAAAAAAAGGAAGGAAGAAATAAAGAAAATTAAAAAATCAAATATTGCTTCTTCCATTATTTTATAATAAGGGCTGCAGCTAAAGGTTTTTATAGCCACAGATCAAGAGATCATAATAGAAGCATATTGACAGATTTTTTTTCTGCAATACTCCAAGGAACTGGCTGTAGCAGGAAAATATATCAAAACCTTATCATCAGAGCTGAGATCTTCTGTGAAAAATCAATAAAGAGTTATACATGGTTTGAGTTTAAACAGTTCTCTGTCGTCATTTAAACATAGTGCATCTGTGCAGCTTTTTACCTCTGGAGACTGGTGTAGCCTAGCAACTGCAAGGCTTAAACCGATTAACTACAAATGAAGTACTGTACGCCTATCAAAGCAATTGCTCATGGTTGCCTTTGTTGCAGGGGCTGAGCTAATTGAACATGATACAGTATGAAGATAATTAACACCCATGAGTTTGTTAATTGCCTGTTAGCATTACAACAGAGTCTCTGCATTTTGTTTTAACTTGCTCTTCTGCAGCATCTTCCTCCCTTAAAAGGGTGCAGGACTCATTTAGTTGGCAGTGATACCTTATAGTTTATTAACCCTTTTGCAAAGGAAAAAAAATAACCCACATGTAGTAATGAAGCAAATGTATGCTCTTGTCAGACACAAACTCCCACTTATTCCAAGCAATTTACAGGAAGAAGAAATTTGGTTCACAGAGACTGTACAAAATATGTTTATTTTCAGGGCTAATTTGTTTCAAGCCGTTTAGCCATTATAAATGCTTTAAAATTTCTTTTGTGGGCAGTTTTTATGACTCAGCTGGTCTGCCTTTAAAACTGAACGATAAATGTCTTTTAGAGTTGGAATATTAATTGAAGGCAGCATCTGGTCAGCAGCTGACCTCCTATACTTGCCTTTGTTGACTACCCAGTTAAAACTAACAGCTTATTTGCTTTATTTACCAGCTTTTCTTTCCATTATGGGGGTGGAGGGCTAAGTTCAATTTTATTTATGCCAAAAGGTATTGCCAACTAACATAAAATAAAATTTATTTTCCACAATCTATTAATCTGAAATAGATTTAATCAGAGCAAATTCCTTTTTAAACTGGTTATTGTGCTTGGGAAAGTATTTCCTTTATTATGCTATCTTCTGAATTTGTGAAGAATGTATATGAAAGCTCATAAAGACAATGTAATGCATGCCATAAAATTATATAGGACATTTCCTTATAGGAAGGCAATGCTTGAAGAGAAGCAAAATAGGAGCAAAATAAACAAAAATAGCAGCATTCGGTTGCCATAGGCAAGTCTCCAGTGCTTGGGTTCTACTTTTCCACCACTGAATGTAAATGCCTAGATTGTGTCACAGTAGTTCAGAGTAGATTTTTTTAAACTATCTTGGGTTTCTGAGCTGCTACTGTCATAGTTAATACTTGCAGAGAGGCTGTTCCCCTGAGGAACACTTCTAGTGCCCAATTACAAGTTCCATCATCAATCATAAGTATTATTTATTCAGCAAAATGAATTGCTAATTAATAACTGATGAGCATTATGGCCTTGAAGTCTGTAACACTATTAATTACCTTGGCAATTGGGATTCTACTGGTGTAGACTACCAGGCATGTTTTCTCAACAATTAGTACAGCAATATTACAAGTGCATACCTGCTATGATAACAAGGGGGTGATGATCTCTAAGGCTTCTAGAGAGACATGTAGCATCTGCAAAGAATAAACAAGATTACAGCCCTACTGCACTGGGTAGTATCCATAATATTGTTCAGTGACCAAGAGAGAACTACATTGTACGGTGTGTCAACTGGCAGATTTGGCATCGTGTCTTAAAATGAGTGCTCCTGCATAGAAGGAGTGCCATAGCACCATGGCAGGGTAACACTGCTGCCTTGTGCTTGGTAGCCCACCGCTATTTTGCGGGTGCAGTGCGCTGTGACCAACACACTGACCTGTGACTTCAGACCTCTAGCAACTGCAGCACACATGGTCTCATAGTGGCTACACATTAACATGATTGTAAAATTGAATATTTAATGAGAGAAGAACA
>VWZI01017161.1:76627-87683 GCA_013396835.1 Psilopogon haemacephalus | reverse complement strand
AAGAGGGTGGGGAAAGCAGAATTCCTTCTCAGTAAAATCACTCATTTGTTCAATTTCATCAAGCTGGTATTTGGTCCTCCAGAGACATGCTTCTCTCTAGAGAGTTCTTTTAAGAAGTTACCAAGGAAGTTAATGGAAGATTGACGCTAATGGCACACTCCAGGGAAAAGAAACTGGGAAATTATGTTCTAAAAAGCAGCATGAGCTGTGTAAGAGATGTGTTGCAGAACTTTTCCACTACTTTGCATGACCAGCAAACCCAGTTCTCAGTGAGTTTTCATTCTTTTCTTCAACCAACTTTCTTCTCGCTAAACTCCTTTTCATTTTAAGCTATATGCAGCAATATGTTTATCTGGATTCAACAGTGTGTCTGCTTAGCACCGTTTACAATAAAGACCTGGCTTAAAAATAATTTGCAGGAGGGCAGTTTGCATCAGTAGTCCACTTAGTACTGGAATTCTTGCTAACACAGAACATAAAGTCCAATAGACTTTACAAAAGTGAGTTTTCCATTTCCGTTCATATGTTTTGTAACTTAGAATTTTGCATAGGATCATTGTGATAAATTAAGCACACAACTTAAAGCTTTCAGAGGAGAGACTCCATCTTCCATTGTGAACAGCAGCAAGCCTAGATCAGAATATACCTTTCTGAAAACAGAACGTGAAGAAAGCAACCTACAGTTTGTTGAACTCTGTACCAAAATGCTGAAGAGAAAAATTAAGAGAATGCAAAGGAAGATGGAGTCCTGAATATCCAAAAAAATGAGTAAAGCTTATTTTGTAACTAAAACTCAGTGTAGAACAGTAGAGTGTAATGGAGAAGGCAATGGAGAAAGTGACAAAAGAACGCAGAACTATAATAACTAATTGTACAAAACAGTTACTAAAATAAAAGCACTTTTCTAGGAAGAGGCAGTGTAGAACAGGGTGGGGAAAATATTTCATAGAGGAATACACAATCCTGAAGGGAACAGAAAAGAGATTTTACAAGGCTGTTTGAGCTTATGTCAAACACAAGAACAAAGGAGCATAAACTAAAGCTAAGGGAAGGGTCAGACCCTCAAGGAATTTAGGCAGAATTTCTTTAGATAGAGAGTAGTGAATATATAGAATAAAAGCCAAAGGGCAGCAATAGAGGGAAAAAATACCTCAAAACTATTTCAAACGGTTGTATAGCAGAACTAGAACTCTAAAAACAGTACAAAGCATTAGGAAGCAAATTTGCTTAAAAAAAAAGAAAAAAAGGAGAGGTAAAGGACTGGACTTGTTTCCATCAAGAACTCATTTTCTAATTTTCTCCCTCACAAATGCAGACTGAGTGCCACAGAAGTTCCATGTGGCAAAGAAACAGACCATCTCATCACCAGCAGGACTACTGGCCACCCAGACGCTGGTGACTTTTTGCTCTTACTCAGGTACTTGCTTATCCCACCTTTATTGAAAACTTAAGTTCTCAGACCCCCATTAAGCTGTCAGATATCTTCAAAGGCACACAAAATCTGTAGACATGTTCAATTTTTCAACACCATTTTTTGAGATGTCCCAAAAAAGTTTGTTTCCAGGAAGGGTCTGATAATCTTGACAAGCTGGGAAGCCTACAGCCTGTCTCTCTGTATTGCATATTAGAGTCAAGTTTTCACTGTTTACACCCTGAGCTCACTGCAGAACCAGAAAACATAAATCATACATGAAATGCAAATGGAGGAGGCAATAGCATCACTTCTCAAGGAAGACACCAGAGCAGGGAATGAAAATAGGGTTTGCTGCTTCCAATGGGTGCCTGGCACACAAACTATTTGGGTTTGTTCTTGTCAATCCCCAGGCCAAGAAATCTAAATTTTCCTTTAAAAAATTCTGGTATTTCTGCCAGAAAGTGCAAAGTTCCCACATTTAAACCTGCACTTCAGTTAGAAGCACTCCAAAGGAACAAGATGCCACCCTGAACCCCACTCCTATGAATATCTTTAGGAATACAGGGTCCCACATCCCTGGTAAGAACAATGAGCTGTCACAAATGGGGACACTGTCTTGCTCAGGCACACCTGAGGAGGAAGGTTTTCCTCCTTAAGAACAATATTTCCTGGAAAGCTTTGCTGTGTCTGCAGCAAAAGATGCACATCCCCAAACCACTGCACCTGTGGGCTGGAGAGACTGGGGAGTAAGTCAGGCCCACTGGCACAGGCTGCTCTATCAGCTGAGCTGTGGAGATCGTTTGATGGATGCCACTGCCTTGGTGCAGCACAATATAGTACAGTATGCCCCATATCCTGCACAGTCTGGGTCTGGTGGTGGTGATGTACTAATAGTTAGGAACACAACACATTGCTGCTGTGGTCCTCACTCTTGATAAGATCAAGCCCTTCAAACCAAAATCTCTATTAGATGTTTACATGCCTTGCTCCCACCAGTTTCAACAAGGCTGAGTGATCACTTTTATGCTCTAGGTTTAAACAAATTATGCCTGTAAACAAAGCATGTAAAACACCTCCTGCTCCTGGAGCTTCCTCAGCTCCGTGCTTGAAAATACTCTGCCCAGGCTAAACAATCTACAGGCAGCATTTTGTGCTGCTCCCCACGGACAATCACTCAGCAGCTTAACATATTTCAGTAATGATTTTTTCCTAAGACTCAGCTTAAATTTTCTCTTGCTTAATTTCACCCCATCACTCTTAGTTATACCTTTCTGTACAGCCCTAACTATTCCTCCTCTCTCTTTTTTTTTTTTTTTTTTTTTTTTTTTTTTTTTTAGTGTTCAGGCTCCTTTCAAACTTCTCTGTGTTTCCCATCAATCATCTTCTAGCAAAGTCATAGATATGGCACTTAGCTTTTTTAAAATCTTTTCTCATCATTTGGGCCCTTCTGCTCTGAGTGCTTTGCTGTTCCTCTCACCTTCTCAACAGTTTGTCAATATTTTGTAATGATCCTTTTTTCAGGATTTCACGTAGGCATAGCCTAACACCTACCAAATCTATTGTCACTCTAATGTAGCATCCTTATACATAAAAGCCCAAACTACATCAATTGCTTTTATTTTTTCCTCGCATTCCCGAATCACTAAAGACACAAAACACCAGCAATAAATACTGTGGAAATACTGTAGAACCTAGTTTTCAGGAGGCTCCTGCTTCAACCACACACCAGCTTTCAAGGAAGCCAACACCAAGCTACATTCAAACCTAGTCTTCATCTGCAAGCCTTCTAAGAGTGTGATTCCAAAATAAAGCAATAAATGCTTAAGAAAAACCAATAAATTGGTTTTGAGCTTTTCCAGAAAAATTACTAGAGCCTCAATCCAGCAAATTCAGTTGGAGAGTCCTGAGCAACCCAGTGCAGCCCCAAATATCCTTCAGCCACAGCACACAAAGCAGTGATGTCTTCACAAAACCAAAGGAAGGTCCCCTCGAAATACTTCGGGGGTTGTTGTAGATTTTTGTTTTCACCCAGGAGGCTAGAGCTAGAGTACATAAAGGGCAAACCTGTCATCTGTTAAACAAAAGGCTTAGGGAAGGTCACACATTTGAATCACAGTGATATCAAAAGTCCCCTACTCCACAGAGCTCTGCCAGACTGCCATCAACTCACCCACAATCCCAACACACCTGCAAGCACAGGAAGCCTTCTAACGCTGTTCCTTATCGTAGAGACAAAGAATTGTATTTCCATTAATATGACTTAATAAAATTACCCAGTTTTATATACTGGGACACAATAAATTGTATTTTCAGTAAATTCTGACAAAATTTTCTTTATGTTGATAACTTATTTCAGCAATTCATTCTCTGGTTCTTTTTTCTCCACATACAGCTTAAAACACCATATTTACCATGTAGCTGCATAACATGTAGTGTGTTTCCTGAGTGGCAGGTGCTCATATAATTCATCTAAAGAGAAGTGAAAAGATAAATTTTAGTGCTGACTACACTTCAAGCAGCAAGTAAAGTGCTAACCTTTTCTCACTGGGTATTCATATGACTTGTAAGACGGTAACTTCATAAAGAGATACTACATTTAGTAATCACTGAGAATCGATTTTTTTTTTTTTTAATGAGTATTTAAGCTCCTTACCTTTGAGTAAGCCCAGACCTGAGTAGTTGATTCTGAAATGAGTCAGCAGGTAATCCTGAAAGAAGCAAGTGAGAACCCAGTCATGATTCCTTCGTGCAACTTTCAGAGCTACATATAATCATCTACTTATGCATAGTTTGTTATTTTCCTCAAAGACTTATCCCTCAGAGCCTGATCATCTTAACTAAAATCTCTGTAGCTGCATTTGCTCTTCACTTCGGTAATGCACATGCTATCAAAATGAAATATACAAACTTGCCTTATTTCACACTGAATAAGAGAAGAGAAAGTGTGTATTAGCACCAACCTACTGGAAGCCATTGTGAAGAAAAATTTCCCTTCACACCTTTACTTAATTCAGTTTGTTTACCCTAATAAGACAGAGCATAGGTGCATAGAGACAGTCACCAAGAGTGGATTTCCATGTCTAAACTTGTTATTGCTCATTAGCTTCTACCTGCTCCTAAGCTAGAGTAATTACAAAATTGAGCATGTGAGCTTAAACCATCCATTTCAGTTCACCCAAGGGACAGTGTCAGGCCACATAAACTACTGAGACTTAAGGTACCGAAAACAAAAAGAACTTGCTGTGTGCCCTTTCCTCCAGCCTGCCTGTCACTTGCATTTGTTTGTGCAAATCCCCGGGGTAATAACAAATGTAAGAGATTAGCTGTTCTGAAAAATGTTAAGGACTAAAAGTAACCTGCAGTTAAGCATGGTCAAGACTGGTGTAGGGGTGGTACCAGCACCTCAGATCTCAACTAAACAGGAATAGCACAATACTCTTTTGATACTTCTTCGGGTCAAAACTAGATATTGTATGTACAGTTGGTTTGGGTTGCAATATGGAGATGTAAAATTATTTGGTTCACAGGTCAGATTTCTGGAAGATAAGTACCATGCCAGCTCAAAACATTAGTGTGTATAATGCAGTAGTGCAGGGTTCCTGCCACAGCTTCAGGTTTTTTAAAGAAAATGCAAGGAGTCCATGGGAGACAAACAGGATAAATGAACATAGGAGAAATTGTTTCCTGGAATATCTTGGTTATTTGTTTTCTTTGACCACGAAAGCTGAAAGCTTAATCCTCCCTAAAGCTGTGTACATTTTACCAAAGGTAACTCAGGAAAAAGGCTATGTAAATGTCTAATTCTTTTTCAAGATTCACTATCTGCTTGGCTTGGATTGAACCTCATTGCAATAAGCCTTTTTAAGATGAGCTGAAACATATCCTTTTTTAGGCTGAAACGTGCATTTTATTCATTTAATCAATTGTCCTTTATTCAGGTGTCCTGAGAAGAGGCAAAGTGCTCCTGGATTTACCTTCTCAACAGCCTCAGTTACCCACTGTAACTCTGTCATGTCCCTTCTTGTTTATCTTCATCTAAATTAAATAGCACCAAACTCCTCACTCTGTCTTCATTCAGAAGTCTTTTCACATCTCCACAGATTTCCATTATCTGAGTAAAAGCTCTCTCATTCCTGCTATTTCCTTTTAGAGTCAGAGTAATAAGAACTGAACAGAAAGAAAGGTTTTTTTTAATAATAATAGCCTTCTAATATTCTTGTTGTTATTTCCTTCTCCCAGCTGATACCTTTATTATTTTGTTTAACCTCTACAAGGCATGGAGGGAAGACCTTCACTGGGCTGTCCAGGCTGATGCCCATATTACAAGTGGTTACAACGAATGGGGAATCAGTAATGTGATCCAGATCTTCACTCGTAATCTCTGCTGATGCTGAATGCCCCAGAGCCTCTGTTTATTCATTCTGTCAGACCAGAGAAACTGATTGCGTTTACTACTCTCCTAAGGCCAAGCCCCAAGGATTTTAATCTTTATATTAAATCAAACTTGTCCCAAAGGCAGTGGGAGTTTGCCAAAGCACAAAGACTAAGTCAAACACACTCCTTCAAACTCAGAGCAGCTCAGACCCTGTTTGTAAGGAGAACTGCGAGGCCAGGAGGTCAGAGGAGTGGGAGAAGCCAGAACTGCAGAACATTTAAGTGTCAAACCATCAACGTGCTCTTTCCATACCTTGCAAATCACCCCCACAAAAACCCTTCACTTCTACCCTAATGATTTTGAGAAGTAGGGGTGCAGAAGTATTAAAGACAGCCAAAGCTCCCCCTGAGACACCTTCCTTGGCTGAGCTGGTGAGAAGCTTGTCTCCCACCCCACATACTTAGCAATGCAGCCTGGGATGGCTCTGCAGTAGTCTCATTCCTTGCCATAGTGCCCTTCACAGATGCTATGTTCTGTTTCCCATTACCTGCAAATCAGTCACAGGTTTGCCTTTTGTTACAAGCAACTTATTACACTCAAGAATCTGGGCTGCACTTAATATTTCTGGTAACCACACTAGGTTATAGACCTGATAAGACTAGAGAGCAGGTTGTGCTGCCAGGATTAGCCCCAGAAACAGCCTCAGCAGCCCATCCTTGGTCATAAGAGCACTGAGGATGCAGGGCAGCGGAAGTCAGTCCAGACGGCCACACAAATGTCCCACTGAGGCACTAAAGTTTGATACAATTAGAATTGCCTTCCCAGCCAGTGGTGAAACCCATGAATGCAATTCCTCAATAAGTAATTGCGTTTGTCCACTCAACTTGTCTGGCCCAGAGACCTGCACTGGCAGCGCCTTGAATTTGTAAAGTAGATTTTTAATTACTTCCTAATTTAATACACTTTCAGGTGCATACAGACTCATAGATCAGCTTCTTCTTGCAACCTAAGAGAAGTGTTGGGATTTTATTGACTGTTACAAAAACATATTTGCACATGTTCATAGAGCAGATACTTGTATGCATTGTTAAGCACTGTGCCACTTTGTCACTACTTGTTTTTAAAATAAAATTTAATAATCTGTATCCATCAACTGTAGCCACCACTGACCAACAGGGACCATCTCTCAGTCATCATGCATTTCTAGCATAATGAATATATTTGTACCAAATACACAATGGGCATTTCAATTTCTAATACCATTGTTTCTGTGCCATTTGCATTTGTATTCATGAGCACTTCCAGAACTAGGCTAGAAAACATTTATTTTTCTTCAGGAATTTGAGTGAGTTGTCAGACAGTGGGTAGCAGAATATCTTCATGATACAGCCTTTCACATGACAGACTCACAAAACTAGTAATAACATGGAGGAGGGAAGGGAAAGGGAAAAAAAAAAAAAAAAAGGCATGCCACCACACACACACAATCCACTTTGGACCAAAAGATAAAGGGAAGAAGACAGCGCCAGACATCCTGCCACTCTTTCTGTTAGGCAGATCCAGATGGTCTGAAACATAATGCAGAATTAGTATTACAGCATCATTTAAAAAAAATAATCTCGTATCAGGCCTAAATAATGAAAAAGGAAACAGAAGAAGGCTAGGGGGAAAAAAAAATTAAAACAGTGTTCTGCTTCTCTAATTTAGGTATTTTATTTTTTGGATGGTCTTCTTTCCCTGATGTCTTCACTTGGCTTTTCTTTTAATATACTATGTGTTCTTTTGCATAGCCATAAGATGAAACAGGATGCCAGTATCAGGGTGACTCAGTGGTATCCCAGGCTCTAGAATTACTTCACTAGTTTTTTAACTCCGACTGTCAGCTTGGAACATATACTGGTCATAGCAGTTATAGGAAGAAAAGCAACGTCTATTAAATCAGGTGCTTTGGGACTTCATATTATAACAAGACATGAAAGCAACAAACAATCAATCCGTAACAGCCCTAGTTGGATTTTGGGCTTAGCACAGAAGAAAATTTCAACTAAGTGACAAATATGGATTATTTAAAGGTCTGTCAGATAACACAAACACCTGTTTTGCCAAGCAAAATGTGGCATTAGTGTCATTCACCACAAAGGCAACTTTTTGTTAGCTTGAGGCACTAACTTGTGCAAATCAGTGTTCTGAGGAACCCTCGTGTTGCGCAAACACCACACACAAAAAAAAGGTACCTGTTTGCTGCACTGGAGAGAACTACCTAAACACAATTCTACACCAGAGGATTAAAGCCATAGGTACAGAGCAATGATTTAACTCTCAGGCCACAGTAAGGATGAGGCAGAAAAGATAAAGATTTTTTCTAGACCTTGGGCACAAGAAGTCACTGCACCAACTTACCTTCATCAGCTAAGCCTCTCAGAAGCAGCGTAAGAGGTGCATCTTGCAAGACAAACTAAACTAGATTGAGATTTATAGAATCAGTCAGGGTTGGAAGGGACAACAAGGATCATCTAGTTCCAACCCCCATTGCCATGGGCAGGGAAACCCTACCCTAGATCAGGCTGCCCACAGTGTTACCCAGCCTGGTCTTAAACACCTCAAGGGAAATGGCCCCAACCACCCCCCTGGGCAACCCATTCCAGGGCCTCACCACTCTCATGGTGAAGAACTTCCTCCTCACATCCAATCTGAATCTTCTCGCCTCCAGCTTTGCGCTATTCCCCCTAGTCCTGTCACTACCTGCCTTAAAAGTCCCTCCCCAGCTTTTCTGTAGGCCCCCTTCAGATACTGGAAAGGCACAATTTGGCCTCAAGAAATCCACTCTGTACAGAGATTTATTCTCCCTTATGTATTTTTATTGCTGGCAGAGCTCTAGGAGTATGTGATGTGCAAGCATGTATTTCTCTTCTCACTTCTAGATTTGGGTTGTGGCACTCTGAATACAGCAGCAGGCAGCAAAGAGTTAAAAATCACTTGTGCTATGCTAGATTAAGGTTAAAAATTGTTGAGCTGCTAAGAGTTATTTTTTACCAAGTCTCTTTGTATTGTGCAAGAAAAGGGAGTTTGGGATACAACTAAAATAGCTCTGGTTAAAGGCTGGCAGAGAAAGAAGACAAAAATGAGGTTGAAAGTAATAGGCCTATAAATCTGACACCTAGTGCCCTGGTCTTGCAATGCGATCTGCACCTGCAAGGAGACCAATTCATTTCAACAGGCCCCCACCTACCCATGCACCTGTCATGCACAGCCCCTGGCAGGGCTAGGGCTTGCATCGCAGCCCCAGCAACACGGCCTCGTTTGAAACAACTTTGTCTTGCATACTGTGCAGTAAGGAGAGTGCGTTTCCAAAGTACATTTTGGAGGAAAGCATTCCCACAAACCATTTAGATTGCCTGTATTTTTTTTCGCCATGCATTGGCTGTTGCCTCACCACCATTGTTTCCACTGGACCATTGATTCGTGCAGTGTACTATGAGTAGGTCTTGCACAAACACAGGAGCATCCTCGTGTCTTGACAGAAGCCAAACACAGTCTCTGAAGTTTATTGAGAAGCATTTCTAAATAACATTTACTGGTTATCTCAATAACTGAATCAAAGCACTTGCACAGCAAAGCAGCAGAGATTAAGTGTTTAATTTTTTTTAATTACTTTTTAAATTATGCAAAGTACTATGATAAGCTATAGTTTTCTAACAACATCAATAGGTGGTGCTTTCAATTTCTCTGGCTTTGGGAAAGAAAAGATGAGTTACCAGCACGATATGCAAGTTTTCAAGCACTGCATTATGCCCCCCAAAGGCTGCAGTTCTTTGTTATGGCACCTTAGCAAATATTCTCAGCAAGATCTAAAATTAGTGTGTCCCACAAGAAGACTCATTGCTCCTTTTATTCTCCCCAAAGTCTCAGTGATTGTTCAAAGTTTCCTCACAAAATTGGGCCAGGTTTTAAGATGTTTTCAGCACGTTGTGCAACAAACTCTGGAAATTGCTGCCAAACTGTCACAGAGATACTGATATTCAGACAGACAACCAATTCCGTAGGCTGGCACACAAGAGAATTTCACCTTTCATAAGTAAAAATAGGAACTGCATAATCTGACAACATTACATACAAACGATAGTCAAGGAAAAGCTATGTTTCCAGCAGACTTTTAAATCTGTTTATTTTCAAATATACTTTCTAATACATCGTGGATATTGTACTTTAAAGGGAAACATCTAAGTGAAGCATTATCCTGGAAGATGTATCCAAGCTCCGATTAGAAGTACATCCAGAAAAAAAAAAAATGGGTATCAATACTGTATTTTCCACAACATAGACGCCTCATAGGTTGAGGAGTACATTTACAAACCATGCCCTTCCGAAATCACTACCTTTCTGCTGTGCCATATATTTACATCTACTGACTTAAATATTCTAAATATAGTAAGCAAGGCATTATGACCTTCTCCTAATTGAATGAGACAGACAAGAGTTGTGTGTTACAGTACATCTATAGCTGGGGGAGAGAGAGAGAATGTGCACACAAGACAGCGTGGGTAATGAGATCTTCTCTGCTATTACAAGCAACCTATGGCTCTGGGGCACTCAGCTCTCAGGGCTACTTACAGAATTCAAAAACAGCTCAGTTGAGTTTTCCATCAGTCTTTATCTGAGAAGTGACCTGCTATGCCCTGATGGCTGGTTCAGTTTCATTCCCAAGCATTAGATCGCTCACAGCAGAGTCTGCATCACCCCTCCCAGCCTTTGGCCCTAGCCAGGATGAAAATACTCATTTGGTCAGGTTCAGCTATGATCCAGTTTATGGCTATCCTTTGTTCCCAATACTGAAGTGAAGAAGGTTAATTATTTCCCTTTGTTACAATTAACAATGCTAAACGCCAAGGAAAGGGCAGAGATGAATTACATGAATTACTGTTCTAAGAAACATTCTGGCGTTTAGAAAAGCACTCTTCTGAAAAGACAAAAAAAAAAAAATTTCCTATGAAAAAAAAATTACTTGGAATTACCATATTTCATTTTGACAGTGCTGCAACCCTTTGTTTTAATAACACTGTTTTATTAAAATTCTTGTCAATTAGAACATTGTATGTACATACCATCTCTGATTACATATTTCAGTACTTCCCAAACAACGAGCCTTTTTCCTATTAGAAAACACCAGTGAAGTGGGAAATACTACTGTGAAACATTTTGATGAGGAATAAAAGGATATTTTTTTTTACTGAAAACACTTTAATCGTCTCTGGCTTTTTGACTGCCAC